>PVIR01003159.1:0-92123 GCA_004026965.1 Petromus typicus
CCACATAACAATACTGGGTGTGGAGACCCACACCCAGCAGCAACCAGTACCACATACCACAGTGCCGGGCGTGGTGGCTCACGCCTGTAATCCCAGCACTCGGGAGGCAGAGGCAGGAGGATTGTGATATGAGTTTGAGGCTGAGCTCAGGGCCAGCCTGAACCACAAAAGCGAGACCCTGTCTCAAAAAACCTAAAAAAAAAAAAAAAGAGTGCCTTCTTGTGACACACTGTGTGGCCTGTGTCACACCAGCAGGCTGCCTGACCCCTCTGAACAGGACCTCCTGGGGAAGCCTTCGTCAATGTGACAGGATTCAATTTGGCCTCACTTTTTAAAAACGCTTGGGAGAACTTTCAGTGTGTAATAACTTTTTGTTTTTAAGATCCCTAGCATTATTCTTTTGTGCTAATAAGTCTTCTGGGCCCAGTGTTTGAGTCACTGAGGAAATGGTCCAAAACAGACTTCTGTCCAGAATGACATCCACTTACATTCACTGTAGATAGAGTCTTACTCTGAAGCATCTCTGCCTGGGAAGATTAAATGGTAAACAAGAAAAAAGCATGCTGTAATTCATATTATCTAATATGTCTTAGGATCCCCCTTCTGTCCAAGAAAACAAAACAGTTTACACTGGAGCCTAGTTACAGCTTTGCTTTTGGAGGCCCATATTTTGGGGGCCCGTAGCTTCTGTGGTTTGGGTTAAATATCTTTCCATATTCTGAGGGGTTTTGTTTGTCGTGTGAGTCAGTGGTATATTGATTCTTTATCAGATTGGGGTGAAGAAAAAGCTGTCTAGCACTAAGATGAGAATGTATTGTTAAAATAAGAATACTAGGCAGTCTTAAATTGGTGACTCCTGTTATTTAGATTTTACAATAGTGTGATAATCCTGTGTTCTGAGGCTAGCTACTTCAGTTTGGGTCCAGCATAATGTTGCTAGGATCATTGCTGCAAGTTTGATCTTAAACTCATCTCTCTTTCCCCCCTCTTCCTCTCCCCTTTACCCTTCCTGCCTTTCTCTCCTGCCTTCCTTCCTTAAATCTATTTATCTAAACTTTCCTACCCTTGAAAAGACTACTTAGAATACCTGCTGTGTTACCATTATCATTCTCCTGTGTCAGACAGATTTACATCAAACGTTCTTAAGTAATTTCTGTGAATTATAGAACACAGTTAACTTCCTACCAGAACCCTAACAGTTGTCCTGAAGGCTCCTGTCAGAGGAAGTTTCTCTCATATCTGGAAAAGTAAATAGGTTGTGCTCAGGGGAAAGTTGTGTCTTCATTAGTTACATGTGCCTGAGTCCAGGTGTTCTCTTCTGAGTTAGGAAGAGAGAGAGCCCAGCCTGGAACAAGGTACTTGGTGACACATTTGGTTTTTAAGGCAGAAAAATTCTGAAACTGAAGAACTTCTCTCTTTTTATATGACTAACAAAACAGCATTGATGGAAGCATATCAAGCAGGTGCTGGGTCTGTGCTGAACTACTTAATGCTTTTCAGAATAGTAAATGGCTATTTTAAAAGTTGCAAAGGCCAAAGATATTTACAGTTTCAGTACTATTTTAAAAGAAGCCATCCTCTGTGATTTTAGTTTTCCATTTGCAAGAAAAGAATATTCTAGAGAGAAGTGGTTGAAAGTGCTTTACTCCGAGGTTTTAAGAAAAACCACCATCAGGAGGGCAGTAAGTTGAGTTACAAACCATCAGGGTTTTAAAAGCCTAATTGCAGAATGAGAAGAGGTATTTACAGTTATTTTTAGTACAAGGATACTATTATTATTCCTTTTATATTGTTGGCTCTTGTTCCGAATGAAAAAAATTATTGCTTATTTTCAGCTTTTTTTGTATGAAATTAGAAGACAGATTGCTAGCATCAGATTACCTGGGTGTCTATCTCATTTCCGTCTCTTGGATTTATGACCCTTGCTTGATTTCTTTGAAACTCACTGGACCCATCTGTAATGTCAGATGATAGTGCCTACCTCTTACAGTGGTGTGAAGATTAAATGAGTTGACCCTGTACTTATAGAGTATAACCTGGTACTTGGTAAGTACCCAGTAAATATTTGTCATGTCCATTTTTTCCTTTATTAAAACATTTATTTCAGGTTCCAAATAGGCATAAGGTTTATTCTTTAACTATATTAGTGTTGTATATTGTTCAATGTGTTCATGATACATTGCTGTGTAGCAGACCTTTAGAATGTTCATCTTGCAAAACTGAAATTTTTATTACAATATTTTAAATCACATTTTTCTCTGTGATCACACAGGAGATCACACTGCACACAGCTCGGTGTACGTAACCTAAGATGCAGGTTCTGTGACAGGGAGTTAAGACTATAGTATTCTCTGCTGTGTCACGAATCGAGATCAGTCCCTGGCTGAGCAGTTCCTGTTAAATGAATAAACAGTGAGACTTTATTTGATATGGTTGATGAGATTTTGAAATATTCTTTCTTATTTACATTGTAAATCTGTCTTCACAAGTAACTTTAAATATACATGAAAAGCTGATTCCTTAAGGTGATTTTTAAAACAATTATTTTTTTAATAAATTTTTGTTTTGGTAATTCAGTTTTTTAAAAATTAGGGATGGATGGATGGATGGATAGATGGGTGGATGGATATACATAGCAGAAGGAAAGAGATATTAGACCATTTGCCCAGAATTTGGAAAGGATTCACTTTAAGTTCGAGCCTGGTTACTGTCACTCAGAGCTGGCCACTAGACCTACTGTTACCAAAGGCATGTATGAATCATCTTGTTCTTTCATTTAGAAATCAAAAACTCAGGCCTAGATCAGTATTTGCCAAAATCAATGGAACACCACCTTTCCACTGAGAGGGCAGCATCCTTTCCTGAGTCTGAGAAGAGGGTGTCTGTTGCACATTGTCTACAAGCGGCCCAAACTCTGTGGGTGGGGAGAAAGGCAAGAGGAACATGTTTCTCACTGAAAAATTTACCATCTAGTAAATAAACTAGAGTTATGTTCGGTGGAGTTGACATTTAGACTATTCTGATGGAAAAATGTCAATTTTTGATTGGATCTATTTGCTGCTTATTTGCTTAGTGTAACTTTTTGGTGCTCAACTTCAGGTTTTGTTTGCATGACATATTAAAATGCTCCCACAAACATTTCATTTTTTATTTATTTAAATGATACTGTTGGGAAGTAAGCATAAAATATGTCTTATGCAGAGGTTAGCTTCCTTCTGCTAGAGCAAGTGGACTCTGTGATCGCCCTGGACCTTACAGTTCTGGAAGAAGGATGGCAGGGTCCTTCCAGGATGGAGATGGGGCCGCATCTCAGCAAAGTGCAGCCCTTCTTTCAGCTGGTGCTTGGAAAACCTCACCCCGTTCCCACGGCAAAGCCACCCAACAGCCATCTTCCAGTGTGCAGCAGTTTCAGTCAGTTCCATTATGACTTCTGAAAAGTGAAAAGGAAAATGATCTTACCTAGTCACTTTTTCCCATGCCACATGACAGAGTTTATCTCGGAATCACAGACCATAATCTTCTGAAGGACCTCTGTTATTTCTCAGAGGTATTAAAATGTTCTTGTATTGAGATTCTCTGAGAGCAGGAAAATATAGAAGATCTTTTCCAATTTTTTAACTCCCTCTTTTGAATCTGTACCTAAAGAAGACCAGAAACTAGATGAAAAACAGCTCCTCAGTCAGGACCCTGAGGACAGTGTGTGTGTTCCTCATTCCTCATCCACAGAAGCAGGCTTGCCTTCCTCCCAGAGTCCGGCTGGTCTTCAGAGCCTCCCAGGCTGCCCCTGGCCAAGCCCCAGCCGTCCGCTCCTCACTGGCCTTAGACCGACCACTCTGACGAGGGGCTGGCCGCTTGCTGGGGCTGCCTCTGTCCCAGAAATGCCCACAGCTCACCTCCCAATTTTTCTTTTTCTAAGTCTTGCCAAGCCTTCAGTCTCACTTTAAACTTACTACCTCTGAAAAGCCTTACCTTAATGAGCACCACCCTAGTCCTTCTTTCCTAACCTGTCTTAGAATTTTAAATTCGTATTTACCTATGAGTTTCTTTCTTCAGTGTTTTTTTCTTCTATTACATTATAAGCCCCATCAGGGATCATAGCTATTTTTGCCTGTTGTGCCTAATAATCCAATTTCTAGTAAACAGGATACACTCAAGGAACAGTTATTGAATGAATTAAATTTTCCATACCTTTTATTAGATAAAAAGTACGATTTTAAGGATGCTTAATTTTTATCAGGAGGCTTAGGTAGTGAAAGCGACATTGGATTAATCTTTTCATTTCACAGGTACGCTGAGTTGAAGGTGCTGATGATGTGATGTTCTGGGTGCTGAAAACACTGGATGGGGTGGGCCCTGTCTTTGAAGAAATCTTACCTAGGGGAGATCCTGTGTATGAATTGTGTTCTTTATTGGCCAGTGAGCAGTTTGGCCAAGTGTGACTCACACAAGTTATTTAATTCTGCAAATATTTATTGACTACAAATCTTGTACTGGATAAAGTTATTCTCTCAATAAATATATTCATTCATGCAAAACACTTGCTGAAGAGCAACGATATACCCTCAGCTAGATTCCATAATGCATTCTAAGCTAGAACCTCACACTGGAATGTAGTGCAAATAGCATAAGAGAATAAAAGAACTTTCTAAGAAAGATGGGGGTACAAATTAAGGAATACTTTCTGATTCAGAATGGCAAAAGGCACTCTGATAAATTCGGATTGAAATGCTACACAAAGAATGGGTAGAACATGGAAGCTATGGGGGAAGAGATTTTAGGCATGGGAAGCCATTAACTAAAAGCAGGGAAATGAAAAAGCCAAGCAGGAATAGCAGTGAACTCCCTTTAACTAAAGTGGGTGATGGTGACTAGGAAGAATCTAGACCGGAAGAGCAGGTTGTGACTGCTGGCCTTTAGAAAAGTAAGAGATTTCTCTAATCTCAGAAACAGATGACTTAAATTACTGTGAGAACTGCAGCAGTGACACTGATGCTGATCTTTTCTGTCCCTTAATGAACTGGTGCTTGAACTTATAAAACACAGACTTACCTATTTAAGAGAGATTGCTTTCAGCCAGTTTAAGAGTTTATTACCTTTAACATGTAATATATTTCAAAGAGGATTTATAATGCTTAAGCATTAAGCAATTTATGGGGGAAAAAGAAAACCACCTAAACCTATATTTCACTATCATGTTCTCTCAGCATGTTTTCTCAAGATCTCAACCATAATTTATTGAAAAGTTTTCATTGGAAATAATACCAAAACAAATTTGTTTAAAAGTCAAATGCCATCACTAACATCACAGAAACATGATCACCTTCTTAGAAATTGCATAAAATTTAATAACTGTAAAGAATATTCACAATAATCTTTATGACTACTTACATTTTTTGAAGCCAGAAAAATCATATAATTTGCCCAATGTGAGCAGCCACTTTCCCTGAGTTTTATTTTATTTTATTTTATTTTTTTTTTTGAGACAGGGTCTTGCTTTGTGGTTCAGACTGGCCCTGAGCTCAGCCTCCAACTCACATCACAATAATCCTCCTGCCTCTGCCTCCCGAGTGCTGGGATTATAGGCGTGAGCCACCATGCCTGGCACTGTAGTATGTGTTGCTGACTGCTGCTGGGCGTGAGTCTCCATACCCAGTATTATATGTGGTTACCGAGGGATGGAACCTGGGCCCTTGCACTTGCAAGACAGGGTCTGGAACCACTGAGCTAAATCCCCGGCCCTCCCTGAATTTTTTAGCCAGATTATCTTACCTGTCTGAGCAGGTCCTTCACTTAAACAGATCACAGGCAATGCACTGGGAGTACTTCCTGGTTACATTATGTAGGTGCAATAGAACATACTTTGGTAGGTGTGTTTTCTGTTGCAATTTTGTTTGTTTGTTTTGTTTTGTTGTATTGGAATACTGACCTCGGGGTATTGTCTATCCTAGGCACATACTTTATCCCTGAACTGTACCCTGCCCCTAGAGGGATGTTTAAATACTACAAATGACTGATATAATCACTTTGAGAGGCATTTTGACACTTTTGTACAAAGAGAATGGAGTACATGGGAACTTCTGTGGAATATTGATAAATAGATGACTGTGATGAAGGTTCTAAAGCCTACCAAACTATAAAAGGAATAGATCCTAATATGAAATATTTAGTTAGTAGTAATATAATGATTTTGGTTCATTAATCATAATAAATACTCATGCAAGATATTAATAAAATGGGAAAGCTAGAGGAGGGGAAACTTTCTGCTCCATTTTTCTATATCCCAAGATTGTCCTAAAAAGTTAAGTTTATTAATTTAAAAAAAAACGCAAAGGTAAATTTAAAAACTAGGCTATAGTTTAAATATAAAAAGAATACTTCCAAATTTAAAAAAAATACAATTTATGTTTTATAATCCTTCATACCTTGTATCTTTAGTTGTTTTTGTTTTCATTTATTTCATATTTTATCTTACGAACCTTTAGCTAGTAAGGGGTGGTTAAAAAAAAGCAAAAAAGCAAGGTTGGCAACTCCCTGTGGTAGCACTTTAGGTTGTGAGCAGGAGCTCTGCCCTTTGTGTGCCTGACAGGCTCCTTTTGCCTGGTCCACATATCGCCTCTCTTTCTTCCCTGCCCACATTTAGCTGAAATTTAACTTGCTGTTGAGAGCAGACCAGCTGAAGATGGACAGCAGTAGCCACTGTGCTATTTGTTTTATTTTTATGTATCTTTTCATTCTCACAGCAATTCCTATTTGTTAGAGAGGAAATGAAACCAGTGGTAGGGAGGAGATACAGACCATGCGATCTGACCCCAGTCTGATCTGTTAACCACTGGGCAGACATGAAGATGTACGACCCTGCCCCGCCCGGCCCCGGCCTCCTGTGTGAGTAGGTGGGAAGGGGAGTCTTGGGTGAAGGTGGTCCCAGCTTCTGCTATTTAAATTGACTGTTCTGTGCTGGATGCTACTACTGTGTAGACCAGTGGCTGCCATGGGGAAGAGCAGTCTCAGCACTTTTAAACCATTAGGCAATGCATTACGATCCTATCATGTTACTACACATGTTTCACTGCAATATGTGATATAGGAGGCATGTATCCATTTAGTTAACTCTTACTACCCAGACTCACATTGAAGAATTTTAAGGTTTATTTGCAATATAAGGTTTATTTGGCATTAAAAAATAGTATTGTTATTTTACTGGAAGTTAGCAGATGTAACTCCTTCATTCCATTTGGCTGATGGCGGTATTGACATTTGGTATCATCATGTAGCCTGCAGATGTTTGTGATGTAGGAGGAGGGAACTCGGTCCCTGGCAGGATAAAGTTAATATGGTGGGTATTGCTCCCACCAACTAATCTACAAAGCAGGTGGTCTGCATACTGAGGATTAAGTGACTTCATGTAAAACATGGTTTGGGAAGTCAGTTTGCTTTCTTATTTTGTGATGAGTACTTAAAATTGTTGACATACTTCTCTTATTCAACTTGAGATTCTTGGAGGGTCCTGTTACATTACAGTGGAGGCTCAAGGGGGATATTATTTTTCATTCTGTTGTTCTTCTTTAATATAATAAGGCAGACAATACCAGTGTGTTTAGAAAAACCTTGACCCAGTCTTATGGATTTAATCCTAGACCAAATAAAAATATTTTCTAAATGTTTGGAAAATTCATTGCTACATAACTATGTTTAAAATTCATATAATTTAGAGTACTATTATAGTGTGTCTTACCTCCTTAAAACATGATATGTGCTTTAGTAATGCTAAATTATAGCTTAATTTATATTTTTGTGAGGCAAATTATCAAAAGATTAACATGTTAAACTTTGTCATACTTTGAAAAAATTATAATGTTGAAAAACAGTATTTTTTGTTTACTTTAAGAAATTTTGAATTAATATTTTTCAACCTAGTCCATAACTAGAAAACATAGGACATTTTAACATTAGTACAGTACTTTTATAAACTTTTTACCTATAAGATTAATTTTTAATAATCAGCTCAAATAATCAAATATATTAGTTTATATCTATTTTTATATTTTTTGTAACAGTATGAAAATACGTTCACTCAGGATTCTTTTTGTGTATTAATTTTTTTTTTTTTTAGGTTTTTTGAGACAGGGTCTCGCTTTGTAGTTTAGGCTGGCCCTGAGCTCAGCCTCAAACTCACATCACAGCAATCCTCCTGCCTCTGCCTCCTGAGTGCTGGGATTACAGGCGTGAACCACCATGCCTGGCACTGTGGTATGTGGTACTGATTGCTGCTGGGCGTGATGCTCCATGCCCAGTATGGTATATGGTTACCGGGGATCGAACCTGGGCCCTTGCACTTGCAAGACAAGCACTGGAACCACTGAGCTAAATCCTCAGCCCTTGTGTATTAATTTTTATACTTTTATTTAGCAAGTCTGAAGCAGATTCAGTGAGATGCATAAAGATTGAATATATTCAGATAAATAGTTGTGCCTATACTGAAAATGCAGAGTTTTTCTTATCATTATGTAAACAATACAGTATAACAGTTATTCACATTATATTAAGTGTTGTGATTAATCTAGAGATGATTTAAGGTATATGGCAAGATGAGTGTGGCTTACATGCAAACACTGTGCCACTGTGTATGAGGACCTAGAGCCTCCCTGGATTTTGGTATCAGCAGGGAATCTTCTATAGCCATGGAAAGTAATTGTGTTTGATATTTTTAGTTATTCCACCGTTTGGCTAATTCTTGCATTGTAGTTGTAAAAAAAAATTTTTAAATAACACATATGCAAGTATATGTAGTTAGTAAAATAATGTTTATATATTAGCTATATGTGATTTTACTCTGCTATAGAGGGGATCAGGCACATTCAAACTGGTATTGCCATAAAGCTATGCTACAGAGATCATATATATCAGTGCTGAGCTAGAAGAAAACAAAATAAACATGACCTATGATCCCACCAGAGATAACCACCATCTCTTAGTCATACAGATAAGATTTTTATCTTACTCATATGTAGTACTAGGTATATTGCCAGAAATTATTGAAAAAATATGTAGAAATTTTTAAGCATAAAGGAAGTTATATAGTGCTTTATAGAGTGGTGTCTGTGCTCCTTTCATTTCGCACTAGGACCTGGCTGTAACTCTAGAGGAGGCACCTGGCTCAGGCTCACCCATGACATTTTGAGTTGATCTTTCTCTTGTTTTCTTTTCTAGCTGACCTTCAAACAGAAAGTTCACAACCTCTTCTCGGATGTTAATTTGATTTACTTCATATGTCTGGGAAGTTAGGATTGTTGCTGAATTCATTGTTTTAAGAGGACTGAGGTTCTTGGTCTATCGCCAGAATGTTTCCAGCTGAGAGCAAACTAAATCTGCCAACCTCCATTTCAGAGATTACCAAGTCTGTGGCTCGTGGCATTGTAGAAGCCAGGGGAGGCCATGGTTAGCCTGTTCCTGGCACACTGTCCATGTTGGTTGATTGTCTGTTGATTGTAATCTAAGTATTGTGATCCCTATACACCTCAGTGGCTCTCAGTAGCCAGATGAATGTAGCAACTAAGTTGCAACTTATATTTTAAAATTGTTACTTGAATCAGTTATTGCTATACTTTGTAACTCTGATCCTGTGTCAAAATGGGCAGCTTTTCCTAATTTGCAAAATAAGAAGAGCAGCTTATGCTTTTCAGACTCCTACTCGCAGCAAGGACCTTATTAAATACCAATGAAAAGGAAACACTAGATGAGCTCTGTGCATGGTGATTTTACAACCCTCACTTTGTCAACAATAAATATGTCACCGTTTCTTACTCTGTGAGAAAGAAGCATTCCATCACAGAAAAATGAGGTTAATTAAAATCAGGTGACCAAAGTTGTTGTCTTGTGAGCCGGCCTGGAGACTTTAGCAGCCATGCTGGAAAGCCGTCAAGACTGGCTATCAAGTGAGACCACACCAGCGTCCTTGGATTCCTCTCTTTCCACCCTTACTTTTGTTTCTCCCTAATGTGGAACAATAGGACACAGAGGAGTTTTAAAAAGCAGCTTACTAAGAATGAAATTTTTTCTATATAATTAGTAATCTAAAAAATATAAAACTAGATTAAAAAATTTTATAGTATATAATTAATTCAGTTGGACACCAGTCATTGCACTATTGTATGTATATGCAAATATGCTAAGAAATTTAATATTTTATCAAAAGGCATAACTCCGAAAAATGAAGCCTCCTGACTTGTTTCTATGGCAACAACTATTACAATGTATCTGGCCAGTGAGTGCCTCTCCATAATTGTTCTCTGAGAGTTTCAAGGAGTTTCTTTAAGTTTTCTTTTCCTCAAATAGGTGGCCAAGTAGATAGGTAGATAGATGATTGACAGATAATAGAGCTAGAGATGCATTTTTCTCCTTAATGGGAATTCGAGACTATTGTAAAATTCTGTTAGATTCATATATAGTGTGACTTCATTCTTATGCCTGAATATATCTGGCTGGAGGACCTTCCATTGTTTTACAAATTTAGTTTACCCCTGTAATTTCTAGAAAAAAGAGGAAGAGGAGGAAGAGGGGGAAGAGGAAGATCGTCTTGCCCCTTGGAACTGTTCTCTTTGGAACTGTTGGATTGAGACATGTGGAGTTCTAGAATGACTAATGTCCTTTTCAAATTAAAATTCATTTGCTGTCCCTGTGAGACTATGTTAGATGCTCTCCTTCATCTGTCTTCTGTCATTGTCTTTGTTATCTACTAGGCCCTTGAGTCTCTGCCTTCCAGTTCTGACCTGGATTTAATCAACCCTCTTTCTAGCCCTTCTTCCTTGTCCAAGGATGTGTGTTGCAAATACAATGGAAGTCACAACTAATTTATTCATTGACCTTGGTATTTCCCAACAGGTTTATTCCAAAAAGCTGATGATGTAACCATTGGTACAGAAGGGATTCTGTTGAGCTGTATTCATTCTTTTGTTTGCTGATTTATTTTTGGTTTGTTTTGAGAAAGTTCCTGCCTTCTCAAGACCGTAATATCACAACACAAACAGATGTGTCAGGCATTCCCATGATGAAAATGTGTGCTCACTGAGTGCACTGATGGCATTTATCTGGTTAAAGTCAAAGGGGAAATGTTGTATGAGGTAAAGTGGTGGAAATAGAAAGATACTAAGGAAATAAAACTAGACTGAGCCCAGCAGCTGGGGAATTTCACATGGCTTACAAAGATGACAGAGAAGCCAGGATGTCTCTGAGCCTGATAGATATGGTTGGGTTTTTTTAACACTTAGTTGATTGCTAAGGAAGAATGACTGTTAACTTAGCCTCTCTTTCTTTGTGTTTTAGGGTTCTCTAGATCTCTAAACAGTTTTTTTACAGTTTCATAGGTCCCACTACCATAATGTAAAACATGCAGTCATCAGTTTTAACTTTTACTTTTTCTGCCAGTGAGCTGAAGTAAGCTTCATGGAATCCAGGTTCTTGTCTCTTATGGAATCCTAAAGTCTCTCTTTTGACTTTGTCCATTTCCCTATGGCTTCGCCATTCCTCTTCTGGACAAACAGTGACCTCTTTCTTGAGCCCCTACTTTTTACAGATGGCTCTGCCCAGTGGAATGATCTTTCTAGAGACAAAACTGAAGATTATGTCATGGCTGGTTAAAATCTCCCAAAGACTTCCTTCTTCATCAAAGCACATTCCTTTGTAGGACCTAAGTGCCTGAATGGTGAGGGCCTGTCTGTCTCTTCAGTCTACCCTTCCTTCCTTTTTCATTCCCTCCGTGGTCTAGCCTAGTGACAGAGAATCATTTAGAGGTTTTAATGATACAGACATAGGGGAGACTTGTAAGAATTGGCTTAGGATTAACTTTTGGAGCTGTTTCCTAACTGAGGTGCTCTGTAGTCCTTGACAGTGAGAAAGAGTGAAGTCCAACAGTGTGACTGAAGGGATCAGTCGCTTAGGATACATTCTCTTGGTCAGTGTATCCACATTAGGGCAAGTGTTAGAGCTTGGTAAATGCTAAGAGGAGCAAATCAATCCTTCCACACTGTCTAGAAAGGAAGCTCCTCAGGCTCATTACCTAGAATGATTCTTTTTACATTGCAAGTGTTTCTTCCTAGATCGATGACTTTTGCATAGTCCTCAGCAGCACTCAGAACACTTCTTCCTTTGTAGTACTAAGGGCGAACTATTGAATGTCCGCTGTGCATTGGGCACTCTTATAAATGTTACATCTGCTCTAACTCAATCTTCACGAAATTGACTGTACAGTTTCTGGCTCCGCTTTTACCAACTACAAAACTGAGAACAAAGCTGTTGACTGTTTTCTCCCTCTTGTGAGGGAGTGAGGATTTGAACCCAGAGAGCTGGACTCCAGCAGGGTGCTAGCAGCTGTCCTCGGACTGCCCTGTTTGAGAATGTAACCAGCATTTCTTATGTTTTCTTTATGTGACTTCATTTAATTCTCACATCACCTCTTGAAAACCAGGTGCATCTGAGATGGCACAAGTGACTAACCCTTAAGCAGGAAAATCTTTAAAAACTTAGCTATGTCCTGCAACAACTGCCTTTGGGCAGCGGACTGATTGCGATGATGGTGCCCAAGGGTTTGGGAGAGGCAGCTTTTCACGAAGGAAGGAAAGTAGGGAGGAGACAAAAGTCCTGTGAGGAAGTAGAAGTTTCAAGAGGTGAAACAACCTGCTCGTGGCCACTGAGCCAGTGAGTGGCCAAGAGGGATTCAGTACTATTTTTCCTGACTCCAAAGCACTTCTGCATCTGCCACAGATTGTACAAACACTGTGCAGATTTGCATCCTGCTTCTATTGCCTTGCCTTTAGGAGGTTATGGTATCATTAGCTGAGACATTGTTCTCTTTATTTATTCTGTTCTCAGGACACACTGTGATCACCTTCTGTGAGCCTGGCTGCCTCCCAAATGGAGTGTGGCTCCCATTATTTAATCCTAAACATCTTTTAGGATGGTTGTGTAAACAAGCTAGTCCATCTAAACTTGTACTGCGGCCCACTTCAGAGGGTGATCTTTTCTGACTTGGCCTCATTCTGGAAAAATCATAATTGAAGCCCTGTAAACAGAGCAGAACTTTTTCAGGCTAATTTTATGTAACGTATCAACCTTCAAGAAAATTTTGGTTCTTGGTCTCTTAAGCAACCAAGTTTGTGCTACTGTCCATCAATTCAAGCAACAAGCCATAGGTATAGAAGACATAAGCAGAGACAGTCCATTTACATACTCATCTCGTTTCCCATGCTTACTAAGGGGCCAGCTCTGTGAAAGATACTGTGTTTCTGAGTCAGTCATGAGGAAAGGACAGTATTTTTCAGCACTGACACCCTCACTGACTAAAGCTCTGATCCTTGATGTCTTTGGTTTTTACATGTGCTCATCTCTACATCAAAAAACAGAGGAAGCCACAGGAAATCGCTGCCTGTATTTCCAGGAAACTTAACTACATCACTGGCTCCCCAATCTGCATGGCCCAGAATACCCCGGTGCATGCACCACCGTCACTGATGAGGGTGTTGATAAGGAGCCGAGTGTTCTCATCCTGTCATTCCGCCAGCGAGGGCCCAGGCCCCAGGGAAGGCAGCCTCTTCAGACTGACAGGAAAACTGTCTCATGCTTCAGGCATTTAGTCTTTGAAAATGTGTGTGCTGCATGTGAAGTGAGCTTCAGTGCCTGTCAGAGGGCTGGGGGCCTCACCCTCTGCTCAGGTGGGATTCTAGTGCCTGGACAACTAGGCTGAAATAATCCAGGGAAAATTCACACTTGAGCGCGTAGATGGAATCAGGAGCTATGAAAACTATAAGGTTATATTGACCACTTACTCCTTTGAGAGAATTATTATGCTGGTGATGATAATATTAACAGCTGATCTTTACTGAATGTGTTCTGTAGTACACAAGGCATTTTGCTAAGGAACTTGTGAGCTTTATTTAATCATCAACAAACTTCAAAAGACATTCACTTTATTGGGCCGGGGAGTCAGTGGTTCCAGCGCCTGTCTTGCAAGCGCAAGGGCCCGGGTTCGATTCCCCGGTAACCACATAACAATACTGGGTGTGGAGACTCACACCCAGCAGCAACCAGTACCACATACCACAGTGCCGGGTGTGGTGGCTCACGCCTGTAATCCCAGCACTCGGGAGGCAGAGGCAGGAGGATTGTGATGTGAGTTTGAGGCTGAGCTCAGGGTCAGCCTAAACCACAAAAGCGAGACCCTGTCTCAAAAAACCTAAAAAAAAAAAGACATTCACTTTATTATTTCCAACTTTTACATAAAGTACCTGAGACTCAAAGCTTAATATCTTTGCCCAGGGTCACATGGCCAGTAAAGAATGCAACATTTAAACCCAAAATCTGTATGAGGACAACACTGTCCATAGCCAGATTTTACCAGGGTGAGGTAGAGCCTGTCTTAGGTGGCAGAACATGTGCAGAAAAGGCTTCAGGGCAGATCTGTAGAAGAGACATTCTCACCAGGAGGAAAGGGTTGGCTGCAGTAATTCTTCACCCTTGAACAGTATATGTGTCTTCTGGGTGCTGCCTCGTGAGTTTACGTCCCCATTCCCCCAAAAGTGACTTCTCATCTCATGCTCTTCATACTTTTTTATATGAGAAATTCAAAACATGATGCAAGTTTGAGAAGCCGATGTTGATTCCACTTTTCTTTGAACTGAAACTTTTGTGTAAGCATGAAATCTCCATCTCACAGGTCAGAGAGAGGTGGATTGGAAAAGAAGTCACCATCAATATCTAAAGCTTAACAAAGGCCGTGAAATGATAATCCACATTCCTGCCAAAAGATCTCACTGAGCTTCAGAGATTTACCTATGAAAACAAATAATAAAAAGTAAGATGAGGTTAGGAACTGGTCAGAGGTGTCAGAAGACTAAGTACTGGGGAGAGACAGGCCATTAAATGTGGTTTTGAACTTTCTGGCAGTTTTTATAAAGATGCAAAGAGAAGTGTTAAGGAAATTCATTCTGGAAATTTAAGAAGAAAAAGTTTATTAAAATTTAAGGAGAAAGGGCCGGGGATTTAGCTCAGTGGTTCCAGTGCCTGTCTTGCAAGCTCAAGGACCGAGGTTCAATCCTCGGTAACCACATAACAATACTGGGCATGGAGACTCGCCCCAGCGGCAATCAGTACCACATTCCACAGTGGCCGGCGTGGTGGCTTACGCCTGTAATCCCAACCCCTGGGAGGCAGAGGCAGGAGGATTGCTGTGATGTGAGTTGGAGGCTGAGCTCAGGGCTAGCCTAAACTACAAACTGAGACCCTGTCTCAAAAAACCTAAAAAAAAAAAAAATTTAAGAAGAAAAACAATTCTGTGTAACACTGCATAGGTATCAGTGTTGGTTTAAAGTTGCTGCCATGTGATACTTCCACACAGCTTTCTCTGTTTGGCTTATTATTAGGATTTTAAAACCCACATATTATGACCTATCGTGTGTCTCCTTCTGGGTTACTCTGGGACTGATAATCCAGTTTGCGTATTATCTGGGTCTTCACTTCTCTCCTTCTGGGTCTGTTATTCATATTGTGGACATTTCTTTTCCCATTAACATTTCTGGTGAATGAGCATCAGGGAAAATAAAAATAAACACACATCTCTAGCAATCAGTTTTGCTATTTGCAGAAGTGATTTTAATGCTTTTTTTTTTTTAGCTAATGAGAGTTGCATGAGCAATGTCTTCACATCTGTCTATTCATAGAAAAGCTCCCGGCAGCTTGGGGCTCAGCTGACCCCTTGTGTGCATAGCCTGGGCCACTGGCTCAAGCAGCAAAGGAGAGATTATAAGGATAAGTTTTGACTTGGTTGTACCTGAGATAAAGGCCATACCATGAGAACTAATACAAAGGATAAAAAAGGGTGGAAACCGCTGAGTTTTAAAAAGTGCTTTGATTACCTCTATGTGGGTAATGTTTCCCTGTCCTCGAGTTATCAAGAATTGGAATTATTACAAGACATCCTTATAAATTTGTTTCTGAAAGGGCTCAAATCCTAGTCAGATGTTTTTTCTTTCTTTTTCTCTTTAGATCACACATGCTATGTCTTCCAAAGTTTGAAGACAGTGGCATTTTTTCCTGCTTAGCAGATAATAATGCCTAGCTTTCACCAAAGTGCTTTTCATCTCCAAGGCTCTCTTAAACATTGACTAATTAAATTAAATGGGGGAAGTCTGGCTAAATATGTCTTTGAGGAGCAGCCCAAAGGAACTAGAATATACAATGATTTGCTGTATCTTTGAAACAGAAGCAACTAAAAGTCTTTTATTATTGGCTATAATAGCAAGTGGCATCTATGATTATGTTTGGCAGCTGACATATCAAATTGCATTTTAGTTGGCTGTGATACATGAAATAGTAGGATATGAGTAGACTAGAAATGATAATTTTCAGCCCTGGGACATGAAATATTTGACATCTAGGAGTTGCCATGACAACTCATCAGGATGTTGCTTTGTAATCTTTTGGATTAGGCTCTGGCCTAGGGTCACTGGATTGGAATTGGCAGGTGGTTTGGTAACATGATACAAGTGTTATACTTACATGCAATGCTATTTAAATTTGTAGTTTGGTCATGTTGCTAAGGTCAAGTACAAACGACATTGAGAGACTATTTAAATTCCTGCAGAACCTAGACAAGGTCATTTTGTCAGTGAAAATTCTGAATGGTCTGAGATTCAGCAATTGAAAGACAAGATTTCCTGTCCTTGGCCAGTGGATTAAAAAAAAAAAATGCAGTAATCCTCAATATATGTACATCCCTGAACAGTTTCATGTAATGAAATCTGGGAAATTAAACCTTTTTTATAATTGTCTTAGGCTATAAAATTGGAACCGAACATTCATAAAAGTGTGGCCACAAAGCAATCCACAGCTGCTTTCTAGTGCTCTCCCTCAGCCATCTCAGCTGGAAGAGGCCGCGGAGGAAGAATTTAGCCAGAGAAGGGAATTGGGCAGAGCGTCGAGGGAAGCACTTGGGAAATAGGGCGCACATTGCTCCCCCCTTGCATTGGCCTTGGCCACAAGGACTGCATCCTCTGCCTTGTAATGTGCTGCCCAGCGCACTCCTCGCCGGCATGATCTGTGGAAGCCGCCTGGGAACTAAAGAGCTCTGTCCTTGCTCTGATCCCATTTCTGCCACTAATAGTGTGGCGTTGAACAAAACACATTTCCATCTGGGCTGCCCCTAGGAAGCGAGAGGGTTGAATTTCTTCTGGCTGTCATGGCGCGCCATTTATCATCTTGTGGGCCAGGGCCAGGTTTCCACGTCACTCGGCTTTGCCAGCACGCCCACATCTTCATCATCACTTCACAGCAGGACTACCTGTCATGGTTAGTGGGGCCTCCTAATAAATTAGAAAGAGAATAAAAGAGCTCTTACTTGTCCCCATAGTTTTTCAGGTTTTCTAAGTTTGGTTTTCAGAGGCAAAGGTTGCTCTGTGGTGAGGCGAGGCTGAAATCCCCAGCAGAAGACAGACAGTTGCGGTCAGCTGACCCACAACCACATCATCAACAGAAGTTCAGCTTGTATTTACTAGCATTTTCTTGATGGAGAAAGTGCTTGGTGTACATCATGCCCTTTTATCCTTGTAACAAGTACATGTGCATGCAAGTGTATGTCTTGCCTGTGACATGTATAAAATAGGGCATTTGCTGTGGACCTTTATTGTGCCACATCCTTGCAATAAGTGCATTCAGTTAAGTAAGCCTTTAAACAAAGAGGCATTATCAATTATCTTGACTTTTACAAATAAAGAAACTGGGCCATTGCTACTCCCAAGTGGAACAGGGGTCTGAACTCCCACATAGCACAGTCTCAGACCCTGTCTCATACCCTCTCTGCCTGTGGCTCTCCATACTTGGATGATAGAACAGTCACCTGAAGAGCTCTGGGTACACGTGTGTCCTGAGTCTCCACTCCAGGCCAGTCAGCTGCTGTTTGGACTTAGCTCTGCAAATAGGCATCCAGGATCTCTGCTCAGGTGGATGCACAGCTCATGTGGTTGAAGAGCTCCACAGTCAGCAAGTGCTTGTCGAGGACCTTGATGGCACACTGAGGAACTTTGAAATTATTTGTTGTGTTCAGGACCTGCACCTACCAAGATTTCTTTTTTCCTGGTCCTTGTCTAAATCCAAAGCCCCGAGTTTGTTTGGGGCCTTTTAAAGACTCTAGTGTACTAGATTATAAAGATCAGAGAACAAATTTCTTTTTCAACGAAAGTAGTTATTTCTCACCTAGAGGAGTCAAAGTTAATCTTTGCCCAGCACTATCACCAATTTAACTTTCAGTGATTTTTTTTTTCCTCAGTGAATTCAGCCTTTTACCAAGAGAGTCAAGGGCCAAGTTCCAAAATTTAATGTACATTGGAATCACCTGGGAGATGTTTTAAAAAATGGCAGATACCTGGCTTTTACCCCACACAGTCTGGTTTTTTTTAAGGTGGGATGTGACCTGGGCCACAGAATTTTAGAAACACTCCAAATGGTTGTGTTGTATAGATTCAAACCAGTGTTTTGAAAACTTGGACTATGAGTTCACAGATGTGTCAGTCTGAGAAGGCCAGGGAGTCCCTCTGTGGACAGACCTCTAACAAGTGCCTCTCCATCACCTGTCTTGCATTTCAGCAGGCGCTATTGGTCTGCATGTAATTCTGCTCACTTCATTGCATCACTTTGTTTTATTTGTTTTTGAGACAGAATCTCACTTTGTAGTTCAGGCTGAACTGGAACTCACAGTGACCTCCTGCCTCAGCCTCCTGAGTGCTGGATGACAGGTGTGCACCACCACACCCAGATCATGACCTTATTTTGAATTCTACCTTATTGTCAAGTGATGGTTTCCCCCACAGGATGCCCTTTTACTAGTATTCCGTTTGGAGTGATATTGCTGACATGTCTATATGATATCTTTGTAAAGTTCTCAACCTCATATGAATCTTTCTTATTTTCACTCTTTTTCCTATGTCATGCATTTCTTTGTATCCTTCAAAAAAACTTTTTTAGTACTAAGGATTTCTAGGATCTTAGCATTAAGCTGCTGTATTTCCAGCTCTTCTTCATTTTGATATAGGGACTGGGTAAGTCACTAAATTTCCTACACTGTGCTTGAACTCTCAATCGTTCTGCCTCAGTGTCCCAGAGAGTTGGGATTGCAGATGCTCACTGCCACGTCTGGCTTAGAAATTTTTATAGTTTCAACGCAGGTTGCTTTTTTTCCCTAACATCAAAATAAGTACCTCTTCTACTTAACTTACGGTTGTTTTCCCAAAATCTCTGACCTTCAGATTCACTGATGGGAAGTGATAGCTGGCATGCCGCTAGTAACAGTTACAGTATCCTACAGATAACATTGTGAGAAAAAGTCGGAGGGTGAGTCAAGAAGAATTGGCCTCAGACTTTGTCCTTCGGGAGTTAAGTAAAGTTGGAGTAACAACTAATTATAAAATATACTTGAAGTATAAAACCATATTAAATCACAAGGGTAAATCTGTTGACAAGTTTGCAGATGTACTTGATCTAGAAATTATTTTTGCAGATGGTAGAACTTGAACTAAGAGTTTTTAAATTGAAGGGTGTTACTTGGCAATACGGGAAGACAGGTCATATACAAGTGGAATAACTCTTGCGAGAAACCATGGGATGAAGAGGGGGTGTTGTACCAGGCCTGCTAGGTAGTTAGGCTGATATGAAAAAAGCATAAATTGGAAATGGCAGGTGATGAAGAAGGCTTGCTGAGATGGAGCTAGCTGTTGTGTGAGATTTAATAGCAAGAACACTTTGCAAGAGCTTTAAAATAATATGATAGGAGTTTGTTTTCCTTTGTATGATTGTTGCAGTCCAATGGGTATGTGATTGTGTTGGTATTCTGGTTCATAGAAGGAGGCTGGTTGGTTATTAAGCTTTTCTTAGGAATGCTTTTTTTGCAGCTGTTCCTTAAGTTTAAAACTTTCTCTTTCAGATGTCTTGTCTATGTCTTACTGCTCTAATCCCCAAGACAAGAAAGGGAAAGGGAGCTAGGGTGCTTCTGTTTTGAAATGGAAGAGTAAGAGAAGCCCGGGGGCTGTCGTGGTGGTTCTCTTTGTTTGGGAATTAAAACATGTGAGCAAGTGATTCCACTCCTCATTTTGTGAACTGTTCTTCTCTGATATTTCCTCATTTTTCCCATGACGTTTAAGCTTGTTTCTTCACAAGATTGTGAGGCCTGAAAGGCCTCATTGTTTCACAGGAGCGCGAGCTTTGCACATTTGCTAGTCTGGTAGCCAGGTTTCTGAGTGGGTGGTACACTGCCGGGGGCCGCGGCCGCCTGAGGGGCGTACCCGGGTAGGTATAGACACTTTATGTTTATCCAGAGTCCACAGAATGTCTTTTTCCAAAAGGTTCTGTGTTTAAAATGCTATTCAAACTGCAGTCTGATGGGCAGAAATAGGGACATTCTGCAGAACACTGCTTCTGGGCAAATCAAACAGATAAAGGCCCTATCAAAGGTCATGCCATCTCCAGATCAAGGCAACTTTTGTTCTTGTAATACACATACACTCCTTTAGTGCCTGCTTGGGACTTATAGATGCTTTCGGGATAATAGCACTCTACATTTTGGACAGCAAATCCTTTTTAAGTATACTTTTTCAAAGTGCAGAATATTAAAGTAGAAGGAAAAATGAAATGACAGATGAGCCCCAAATAAAATTAAATAGATTTTTTTGAGTAAAGGAAATTGGGATTTAATGCTAATGGGGGCTCCCTTTAATATTATCTTATATTAAATTTTAAGGAATTGAGATCTACATTTGATTAACAGTAATAGACCAGTGGAAGACATTGCACTTATATGGGGATTTCTAAAAGAACTTTGACATTTGCAATCCAGTTTGTCAAATTCCCCATTGTTTTTGAGTGATAATGGTGGCAGTGACATCTAGATCCAAAGTTGGTAACATGAGTCAGTTGTGCATATTCCTTCAGAGATCCATGTTCAGTAAGTCACATGGGCAGCATGGAGTATTTGCGCCATTACAATCAGCAAACACTAAAATCAATGCTCCCCACCCTCAAGGTATGTTTTTACACAGTTAACAGCATGTCACTACCAAAGTGGAACTTAAAATGCAAGTCTTCTTCAGCTGGACGTAACTCAGTCCTTCCATTTGATACAAAAAAACAGCAGGAACATTTAAAAATATAAGCCAGGGCATGTGGCTCCTCTGTCTGTAACCTGCTCTGACTCCCTGGTAGCCCTAGAGGGAGCATGTCACCTTGACCTTGGACTCTGCACACTCTCACTGCCCTGGGCCTCTTTTTCCCCATCTCTACCAGCCTCCTCTGGCCTCTCATCTCCAGACGCTAGTTTCATCCCTGTTCCTGTGGAACACCCTAGACCAGTGGTGGTGAACCTCTGACACGCGTGCCACAGAAGACTGATTATATCACTGAAAGCTACAAAGGTTGGGTCCCATTCCCCTAGACATTTTTCCTCTTTTACAGCCTTCACCACTCAAAGGTGGTGGCGCTCACACTCTCGGGCATACCAGAATCACCTGCAGCTTGCAGAAGCAGCCTGAGGGGTCCCACCCCTGTGTAGCTGAGCGAGTGAAGAGTTTCCAGGGAAGACTGTTGGTCCTGGGGCCACACAAGAGAACCAAAGCTGCTGTAAGCGATACTCTCCTGGTTACCTCTCACCTCTTCAGTCCTGATCCCCTTGCATTTTCTTGATGAAGCACACCCTGACCACCCTATGTAAACTCCAACCTTTTTTTCCCTCTCCTCTTCCAATCCTGTTCCCATTTTTTTTTAATCACTCCTGTCACTTTCTAAGAAAAATAAGTTTATTATGTTTCTTAATTCTTTTTATTGTATGTCTCTTCCTCAGTAGACCCTAAATTCAACAAAGGGAACAATTTGTCTCTTTTCTTCATTTTTGTCCTCAAGTCTTTCAAACAGTGCCTGGCTCATGGTAGGTGAATACATTGCTGAGCGAGTCAATGAATGAACAACATTGAGAAATGAATAATGTGTCTCACATTTTTGTCCTAGACTCTTTAATTCTAATTCACTAGAGAATCTTAAAAATGCTTCCTGTACTTTTGTCTCTTGAGTCAATGCTTTTAGGATAATGAGAAATAGTTTCCGCTCTCTCAGTGTGAGAACGACTTGATCCTTAAGTGATAGGTGCACCAAGTGGACTCTTCTACCTTTACATTTTAACCTGAAAGTCCCTAAGCAAGTGGTCTTCAACTCTGGTCTCCTAAAGTTCTCTGGAAATATCTGAGAGGTTCTACAGGCATTTAATTTGCATTTCATTGTTAATACTTTTTAATTTTCATGACTATAGTTTAAAAAGCCTACACACTTCAGTAGGCCATACACCAAACTTTAACACATTGGAACCACTAGTGCACTGATTCAGATAGTCAAGTTAACCTAGAAATAGTGGATTTTGTTGCTACTTTGAAGTAAATATTTGCATTCTTTAAACATAAATTATCAAAGAGTAAGTTCTGTAGCAGCATTTTTTACATTCTACCTTGATCATAAATTGAAGAAGCGAATTCCTCCTGTCATCCATATGGGGCAGCTCAGTTACATCCCAGGTAGGGCCTCCGAGCCTCCATGGACTATAGGCTTCTGCTTCTGTGGGATTAATGACCAGTGAGTCAGTGTTTGAACACAGCACACATCACTTAGAGACTCATGTTCTTAAGGGTCATGGAGACTCTATATTTTGGTTATTCCTTTGTTAACAGAGCCTGGGATTCCATAGGTCTGTCCAGAACCTGGGTGTCCTGAACATATATTTGCGCAAGTCATATGAAAAAGGTAGTGGGATGTTACCTTTATCAAAGGCAGGAAAAGAAGTATGCGCTGCAGAGTGGAAGCATATGGCTGAGAGAGCTTGCATCTAACACTAGGATGATGATGAAGTCCTCTGTATCCCATATTCTTTAGGCTGACATCAGGTCTAGCCCACCCTATCAGAACCCACTTGATTTCACTCCAGATCTGAACATGGCACTTCCTGAGGTTCCAGTTGCAGAGCTGGGAAATTGCATTCTGCCTTTTCACTCTTTTTGCCACACCCCAATCTTCTACCTTACTTTGACCAACTATTAAGGAAATTAAGTAGTTGTCAGATGATCTCTAGAAATTAAGATTTAAAAAGCTTTTTTTTTAGGTTTTTTGAGACAGGGTCTCGCTTTGTGGTTCAGGCTGGCCCTGAGCTCAACCTCAAACTCACATCACAGCAATCCTCCTGCCTCTGCCTCCCAAGTGCTGGGATTACAGGCATGAGCCACCACGCCCGGCACTGTGGTATGTGGTACTGGTTGCTGCTGGGTGTGGGTCTCCACACCCAGTATTGTTATGTAGTTACCGGGAATCGAACCCGGGCCCTTGCACTTGCAAGACAGGCGCCGGAACCACTGAGCTAACTCCCCGGCCCCCTTAAAAAGCTTTTGACCACTGCCTTTTTTTTTTTTTTTTCAAACTTCTGAGTAAATTTGAGGCAGATCGTGAAATTATAAAATGAAGTGCTTAGGAACTGTTACAATTTCCCATGCAGCTGTACTTTGCAGTTCAGATCCACTCATTTCCAGAATTCAGATGCAGGAATTTCCCAGAGTGAGCCAATATCAAAGGCTACAGTGTTACTTATGCCAATTTGGTTTCTGAGTTTCAAATAGTAACAGTCTGAAAATTTGTCTGAGTTTCAAAAGAAGGATTCAGATAGTGATATCTGTAGTTATCTGTGCCAGGATTTTTTAAATACAGTGCAGCTGAATACAAACACAAACCCATGATATGGACCCTGCCACCTAAAAGCCCCACTTCCTGCTACTTCAGAAGTTCCCCTGAATACAGTACCTGTTAGAAATAATTCTAAATTTACTTTATGACAACATTTTGTAGATTCTCCCCCCTCACATCTTTCCATTAATGCATCTAACACTGTTTTAATATTTCATTTTGTCTCCCACATTGTGTTCGAGCCCCTTAAATAAGTCTCATTCATCTTGGCTTTTCCAAAGCCTAACACTACCTAACACGTGGTGAGTACTCAGTGCTTGTTAATTAAATGACATTGCATTCCACTGTAGAGGGACACAAGCTTGAAAGGAACAGTGAAATTCAAATCAAGTATGTAATCAGTGACCTTTCACTATAAGCACACATTTTAGCATAAAAATTTTTGATGGTTCCTTCTCTTTTATCTCTCAGGTATAATTATTTGGGCTTTTCTGAATTCGTGCCATCCTTCTTGCCACTGTACGGGTACAGCCTTCTTGTCCTTTTCTTCATCCCTCACATGGACCATGAAGCAGCCTCAAAGCTCCTTCCCAGGCCTGGTTCTCCCTCTGCCAGTCCATGCTGCTGGCGCAGTTGCTTCTTTATTAAATAGTGAGCATGTCCTATGGCCTATACTGCCTGTGGACTAGACCTATGCTGCCCTGTACACTCACTAGCCACTACTCACAGTGGCTGCTGAGCCTCTTGAGTTGTGGCTAAGCTAAATCAGAATACGTGCTATAGGTGAGTAACCCACACCCTGCCTCAAAGTTTGGCATGCAAAAACTAAAAGTTTTCAATAATTTTATATTGATAGAAATTTTATATTGATAGTTAAAGTTTAGATATTGATAGTTATATTTACATATCTTTATATATATAAATATATATAGATAGTTAAATTTTAGATATATTGAATTAAATAACATTGAAATTAATTTCATTTATTTTTATTTTTTTAATCTGGCTGCTAGAAACTGGCAAATTATATATTTGGTTCACCTTGCACTTCTGTTGGCTGGTGCTAATCTCACTACTATGACATTTGAAGCTTCAACTGGCCTCATAAGCTGTTTTGGCTTCTGCTGCATCCCGGTCCTTCCTGTTCTACTAAGAATTCCTCAAAACCCTCACACACTCTAGCACGCTTTTTATACTTACAGATTTGATTTTTGCAGGTTCCTTCTTTCTGAAATGTTCTTCCCTTTCATTGTTAGCTGTCCAAAAATCCTGTTCAGATGTCAGGGCTTGCCCTATGTGTCCCCTGCTCGGGAAGTTATGCCTTATTTCCTGAAGAATTAGCCAGCTCTGCCCTTAATGCGAGCACTTAGTGCTGTATTCTTTCCCTTATCTTCCTGATCTGCCCTTAGATATCTTCTTAACCAGGCTCCTCGAGGGAAGAGGCTGCAGCCTGCTTCTCTCATGTCTCCTAAGGGCAGTGTGTAATGTGTAGTAGATACTTGATTGACTTTTATTGAATTAATTAATGGGTTAGAGGTGTGGCTCGGGAGTACAGCATGTGCTTTGCATGAACCAGACCCTGGGTTTGATTGCTGGTGCCAGAAAAATGAATTTATGAATTAATTTTGTTCTATAGTACATGCTGCTGTTTTACATGCGTCAAGATTTGATCACTTCAGTCATTGGCCTTGAGAAAAATTAGATGCTGATGTGGATAGGACTAGACCTCTCCGCCATAAAAACAATTTCCAACTTTATGCTAATTTTAAAAATTTAAATTTATGAGGTGGTACCTGTAAATATCAATCCACAATGCAACTTACTACTTTTACCTGTGTTTACAGAGATTTCGTGTAAGATTTTGTTTGATGGAAGAGTCTACTTCTAAACATGTTCGAAAGGCACTGTTCTATCCCAGAATTTCATTTGCATTTATGTTCCAACAGCTTCATGTTGAGTTTGATGAATGGTTTGTAATGTCACCCCAGTTCACGCAGAGCACTATGCTCAACTCTGGTTGCATCAGCTGGAAAGCTTCCCAGTAAAGTAATGTCCAGCCCACCCAGGATCCCAGCACAGTGAGGCTGGACACAGTGGGCCCGGGTACCAGTTATTTATGAAAAGTATAAATACCTTGTAATAAATTATTCTACAGTACTTAAAAGAAACAGGTAGCTAGCTATTAAAATGTTAAAAGCTTGAATTAATATTTTTCAGTCTTTTTACTAATTACATCATGTTGTTGCCTCTCTTAGGAGTAAAACTAATATAATCATATATTTATATGATGGGTTTGGAACCATATGTGGCCTTTAATAGACCTCATCACAATGGACAATTTCCTAAAGCTTCTGAAATGTAAAAAACTGCCTTTTTCTGTCCTTCTCTAAAACCTGCACGCAGCATATTTTAATTCCATTCATCAGTAGAGGTAGCCGGGACCATGGCTGTTTGAGATCATTGAAACAGGAGCTGACAAGAGCCGTGGCTGAGAAGTCTACAGATCGGGCTCTGGCCTCCTTGTTGGCCTCAGTAAGCAGCACTCCCTGGATAGATCCTCCTCCCTCCGTCCTGCTGATAAAATCTGACATCTTAGCTAATCACTGCTTAATGATAATCTTCTCTTTGTTCTGGATATAGAAATCAGGTATGTGAAGGAATTAGCTTAAATTTCCTAATTCAGTAAAATGGCCTTACAGGCGTCATTCTTATGGCAACAAGGAACACAGTGATCTAATTTCTGTGTGTCGCGCATCTTTCATTTTCTTTTTTAGCAGGTTGTAAAATAGTTTAAATCATGTAAAGGGAAAACTTTAGGATACATATTTTGGAAACATTGTAGGAAAAAATCTATTAATTTGGATAGCAGGTCCCGTGTCGTTTAAAGTACTATTAAAAATGCAGACAAAAGAAAGTCTAACTTCTACAAGTTGTCAGTTTGTTGAAAATTGCAGCATGTTTTTTATTCTTCTAAATGACCTATCTCTTAGTTTAGGCTCTTTGGGGAAAAATACTCTCCAAAAGATACACATTAGGAATGAAATATTTTAGGGCAGAAGAAGAAATTAAATCCTGTAGTTAGTGTGGTTATCTATACTCAGGGCTATGTCATCCTGTGTGGGACTGATGTCAGGCAGATTGAATGCAAAGACAAACTTTGGGTGGGAGAGTATATATGTGAGTGTGTGTGTGTGTGTGTGTGTGTGTGTGTGTGTATAAGTCCCATTCGAAGAATATGAAGTCACTCTGAAGGACATCGCAGCAACCCCTGGATGTGTCAAGAATGTACCTATTTTTAACATGCTGGATCGAGTGTCAGCGCTGGGCAGGACGTGAGCTGGGGGTAGGACAGACTTGTACGGATTCTGCAGATAGTAAAGGGATCACTGGCGTGTTTACAATACAGCTGTGCTTTCTTAATGGCTCTGCCGCTGCCATGTCAGGTAAAGTTTTCTTTGCATGTGATGAATGGCAGAGAATTCCTTAGGGTGGGAACCGAAGGAGCTGGGAGGAGAAAAGGGGAAGGGAAGAGTGGAAAAGAGAGAAAAAGAAACACACAGCTCCAGAGGGATGTAGCCTGTTCTTTGCAGTTGCTTGTGTGGATAGAAACCAGATGGTGAGCTGGAACACCCGCTCGGCTATCTGCAGAGCCAAACATATGGTTAATGGTCGGGAGAAATAGCTTTCAGAGCCAGGGCTTTGCTGACTGCTTCATATTACAGATTGTTACAGTGTGTCATTACATTGCCAACCTAAGTGCTTAATACCCACTGCGGGCGCTGGGCATACACTTACAAGAAGGACTTTTAGCTCTTTGCTGGCTCTGACTAGAGAAATGACATCATAGGGAGTCTGAAATTGTCTGGTGTTGGAGGAAGGGAGAAGGATAATTTTGTCGTGGAAACAACCCCACTCCCCATTTTTACAAGCCGAGCCTTCATTGCACCGAACTCCGCTGTTTTCTGAGAACCTTTCTGTAGCAGACCGACACACCCCCACGCCACCCCACCCCTTCAACCCGAACAACACAGAGGGAAGAGCTAACAACAGAGTCCCCACGCAGGCCATGTCCCTCACTCCGGTGGGTTTGATAGTCCCCTGCGTCTGGAAGCTGCAACCCTGCACTCGGGGCCCCGTATTTGAAGTTTCTGTTTGGGGAAGCTTTGGGCAACAGCAGGCCTGTGTTATCTGAGGAACTGCTGAGCCCATTCATCTGCTTTTCACGGCCCGCTTCCTTTTATTTTTAGCCAAATCCGTCAGGCCTGACAGGCGGGTAATTCGAGCCAGAGAAAGGGCAGAGCTCCAGGTCCTTTCCACAAAGCAATTCTTCTCCTCCCTCCTGGGAGGGCTCCAGACTTGGCCTGCTTCGGCAGATGGATTTGTTGAGTCATGTGAGATCATTTACACAAAAACACAGTGAGGCAGTGGAAATTAAATAAAAAAAAAAAAAAGAAGAAAGAAAAGAAGAAGAAAAGAGAAGGGTGGGCAAGAGGAGAGAGGAGGGGAAGCCAGGGAAGTAGCCGCCCGGCTGCTTGGGAGTGCAGGAATTTCACAGTGAGGCAGCTTGACTGAGAAATGCCTTAGAGTCATTTGTGCATAAGGTAATGTCTAGTTTACAGAGCCGGGCGGGCGGAGCTGGGCTAGAAAGGCGCCTCCAACAGCTCACCCCTCTTTAAAAGTGGAAGGGGGTGTGGAGAAACTTTTTTAAAGCAACACCCACCAAACAAAGATCACACTGTTGACAGCACTGGATTCCAGTAGCAGTAAACTACCAACGAGCTGGTTTAGAGAAAATGAGTTTGCTCTGTGATGTAATACAAGTTTGCTTTGTCCTGACGCCAGCGTGACTGAGGAAGCAGGGAAGGCAGAAGAGGAAAATTGGAACAGGACTCATGGTTAATGGTTTCCAGAGATTATTTAGCAGGACTTGAGTGGAGGGAGGGAAGTGGATATTGTAGAGAATTGCTGCGAGGTGTACCATAATTGTGGTAGGTAAAATAGAGTCATTACTATGGTTTCTGTGCTCTAGAAGAATTGAGCAATGATTTTGAAATGCCAAAGAATGTATCATTTTCGCCTAACGTGGTATTCATTTTCCCTTAGTTTGGAGGGCATTTAGTAAAGAAGGCTGATTTCTTACATCGTGGTGAGCAGTATTAACAAGAGCTGGTTTTGTTTACTGTTTATACCACAAGCCTTTAAGGCATCCTATTAAAAATTAGTTCTTGCTCATTCATGAAATTTTTCCTTTTCTTCACATTTGCTTACATGCATTAGCTGTGCTTAGAAACCCCTTCTTTTGTTGGAATGAAAGAATTCATAAGAGAATAATGACCTGGTTATCTAAATGTACATTATTCAGCCAAACATAATGAAAGCATGCCATAGAGAGGACAGACAACACCCAGGCACAGGAAGAGAAAATTAGAAAGAGGGCGTATTTCAAAATATGCACCATGGTTATTTTCGTTATGATGCATTTCTGCAATTCTGCATTTATTTGGATCTCTACTGTACAGCTTTTTTTTTTGGCCCTGCTAAAATGTAGGTCAACCTCACCACGGTTCCTCTGATTTTGTGAGCATCTCCAAAGTTGAAACATTTTGCCATTTTTTTTCCAGACTAGATGGACTCAGGTCGCCTGGATGGTTTCAGTAATCGTAGCTCGTAAATTCCTTTTGTTAGTTGTCACCACTGAATTTGGATAGTAGGTGCACAGGGCGCACCTTGACCTGCATAAACACAATGCTGCTGGTAGTAACGCTGAAACCTCACCCCTTTTTCTAGGGTGACTCTCGGGATCATAGTACTGTGAGTAAAGGGCAGCTTTTATCTGTTGTGCTGGAGGAGCGGACTGGTTTTTGTGGTTGTCCATCACGTGCATTTCAGAAACTCTTAAGTAGCATGAAGTCAATGTTACTGTAATGTGATGATGCGCTGGGTTTGTTTGAAACCTACTGATGCCCTTGAGTGTTTTGTCCGCATCAGTGTTTCTCTCTCGCAGCACTATCAGTATTTGAGACCAGATTATTCCTTATTACGGAGCCTGCCGGGGCATTGTAGGATGTAGCATCACCGCCTTCTACTCACTATTTGCCAGAGCCACCCTCCCCTCTAGTTAAGTGACAACCCAAAACATCCTTATACACTGTCAGCTCTTCCCCAAAGGGGGAGAAAAATCACACCAGCGCAGAAACACTGCTCTGTTCTATATTCCTTTTTTTTTTCATTGAATTTATTGATACATTTTGCTTTAGTTGTTGACTTTCTACCCGAGGAGCTGGGTATTGAAGGACACAATGTTCTACCTCCTAACGTTGTATGTGCAGTGCTGGAAATTGAACGGAGGAATTTATGCGCGCTAAGCACTCACTTTATACCTCATAGCTACACCGTATTCTTTAGCACTCATAGCTCCACCCTATTCTTCTATCATTTTAAATGGAAATCCCAACTGAGGTCCAGTTTTCCAAAGTGCAGGCATAAATGCTCTAGGGAGAAATTTTCTCCAGCAGAAGACTTACTTTTTTGGCAGAACCTTTCACTCTAGAAGTCTGGCCCCAGCCGGTGGAACCCTTCAGGGCTGCTTTCGGCTGACTTTTCCAGAGCAACTCAGTAGGAAATGGCCCCATGTCTGAGCCATGGGATGATGACATTAGCAGCAAAGGAAGTCCTCTAGGAGCTAGTGCAGAGCCCGCGCTTCACACTCACCACACCTGTGTGCAGCACCAGCGAGAAGGAAAGGCAGCAGTGGCAGTGCACCCTTGGGGACAGAGCCGGCGGCCTGCCCATCCCCGCGGCTATGGTCTCAGGCACCGTAGCTCTGTTAGGACGCAGTGTGGAGTTCTCTGCAGCTAATAAGGTGGGCATATGTTTCCTCTGTTTGTTTTGTGAGCGCTCGTGTTGACTGCTGTAATGAGATCAGAGGAGGCTGCAGAGACGTGGCCACCTGGTCACCTGTGGGGCCGTGTTCTGTGGCTGTTCTGTTGGCTTCTGATGGAGGATGGCAGCCCCTCCCTAAGACTCTGGTTATGACGATGAGATGGTTATGATCGTGTTTCCTTTCGTGCCATCTTTGCCTCCCTCATCCTTCCACAGCATCAGTGGGCAGCCATCTAATTCTCCATCATGGAATAGTGAATGGCAGGTACACTCATGGCGACGAAGCCAAGGGTAGGCCTCCTTGTGTGCACAACATGCACCACAGGCAGGAAGGTGACCTGCTTCCTTGGGGAAAGCACCTGGCTGCTTGATGGTGGTCAGGTAGGTTGCTCAAGGCCTGGGCTTCCCTTAAGCTCTTCTTTCCTCAAATCACTCCACTAGGAGGATGGGTTAGGTTAGGGAGTGAGTCCCAACAATATGGCTTGTGCTACGGACACAACATTTCTGGCCCTACGCTAAATGATAGCTAAAGGGAGATGGCTGTATATATCTTTATATCATCCCAAATATGGTAGATTTGCCTTTACAGAACCACAAACTGGGCATTTCTGGCAGAATAGTATATACTGTATTGAGCTGATATAACCTGGCCCACTCTTGATAACTTCCAAAAATCCTGAGATGTGGTATAACATATATTTTCAACTCTATGTAAGTTTCAGAGCATGAAGGGAAATCAAGTACAAGAGGACACTGGTACAGTTGAATTGTGTTTTACATCTGCAGTTTGCTCAGGGATCTAAAAGCTGTGGTATTCATACTCAGCCCAGGAATCATTTGTTCACATGGCAAGAAGAGCTCCCCTCAGTGTTGTATGGGCCTGAGAAAGGAAACGGAGTGTCACAGCATTTGAATAGCAGTAGGGTTCCTAGTTCTACCACCTACATGGTAAGAAACTGAAGTTCTTTTGATATACAAAGTAGTTGGAGAGCACTGAACGCCCTTGCCCCTGGTGGAAGCAAACACTGGATCTCTATGCAGAGGTTTAACAACCCAGTAGGTGATTCTCTCTCCAAAAGAACAGGCCTTGCTAGAACGAAGTTAGTAATGAAAAATGAAGTGGGTGTGTCCCAGGAAAAGCCAGGTTAACAGTGCTTCTGTGAGATATTTCCAGCACAGCCAGCCTTCCCAGTACTTCTTGGGGGTGGAGGGATTAACAAGAATTTCTTCCCAGAGAAATAAGGCCCACCCTTGCTTACTAAGCAGGTGAATTTCATTTGTAGGCACTACCTCCCATTAAAATTCTCTCCCTTCAATATAGCCCATCCTCACATTTTTCTTAAAAATAAATTTCTGACTAGAAATGTTTTATTCCAGAGAAAACTACTTTCCTCCAACTTCCTTAAAGAGCTACCTTTCTGGCGACTTTCCTTGATATTGCTCTTTTAAGTGAGTCATTCTGAACTAATCCACTTGGCTGTCTGTTATTTCAGCTTCACAACAAATCACAGGAAATGGGTTCGTCAGAACTGTGCAGCACCCCTCCCCCCAAGGGAGAATGAGGCCGAAATTGTTTGGAGGGTTCTAGGATGCTCTTAGCATAAGTCCAAAGAAACATACATAAGTCAGGCATGGCTGGTAATCCTTCATATCGATAAAGCACTTTGGCCTTCTCAATCCAGACAGGCTAAGTGGCTCAGCAGTGGCCACCAAGGATATCCCTTGTGATGATGTGCACCACTGGCAAGCTTGACTTGAGGGAGCTAAAATTAAAGCTTCAGTCTTTATGTATCACAAGGTAGTAGAATCTCCTAGATTTCATTTTTTATTGTGAATGTGGAAAGAATGATGAGATGGCCCTAGTAGAACACAGACCTTCAGTATTTGGGGGTTTTAAGAATTTAGTCTCAAAATACTACAGCCAACTGATGGGTAAAAATAAATATTAACATTAAAGCAATAGAAAATAATGGAAGGAAAGGAAATAGGCTCAACTGGCATGGAATTTAAACAAGAGCTTCTTAAACATTATATACTGGTTAGCATGTGCAGGTAGTACCTGCTGTGTGTAAGGCAGTAGAATGGGTGGCCAGTGTTTGGATATAAAAGTTCTATTTGTTTGAATAGCAGACTATTTGAAAGGCAAATATCCACCTATAATTTAATGCAAAATGAGGTTATATGAATGCTACATCTAGGAACAGGAGGGGAAGGACCCATCTTCTAGGTGTACTGTGTGTCAGGTATTTCTCTTCATGATATACCATTTAGTCTTCAAAACAATCTTGGGGGAAATTAAGAATATCCCCTCGTTTTAGGGAAAAAGAAACAGGAACAGAGAGCCAGTAACTTGCTACAACTACATGCCAAGAGGCAGAGCTGATGTTCCAACTAACTTGACCCCTGCGCCCTGCTTTGTCCTCATCTTCCTGGGATGTCTGTGTCCAGTGAAGCCACAGCTGCATAGCCCTGGAGGGAACAGGAGACAATGTGAGAACATCTAGCCTAGGGGAGTTAAAGGAAGGAAGAAATCTCTGGTGACTTGAGATCATAGGCAGCAGAAGATGCAAACTGATGCATCCATCTAATCCCTGCTGGACTTCAAAAGTATTAGCCTAAGTTTCCAACGTTAATAAGCAAGTGTTTATGTAATAAAGTATCTTGATTTCCTGGCTTTCATAAATATCAGTAACTCAGGGCACGTGCATCTTGCTCCTTGATTTCCTGAGCTAGTGCTGAGTGGTAAATTCAGTGACTCCTCACTATCTTTCCTGACTTGACGGTTTACTCATCTTGTTCTTTCTGGACTGATGTTGGCATCTGAATTGATGACTCCTGGTTTAGACTGTCACCCAGGCAAGGGAAGGGAGGAGCTGGGCCAGATTACCTCATGGCACTTCTTTAGTACTGTGCCTTTAAATTGAGATAACCCTACATGACTAGGAGACTGAGCTTGACCTGTCATAGTGATAGCCCTGGATTTAAACACTAGCTGTAGGTGTGATGTGACTGAACGGGCATAGGAAGGGGTCATGTGAAGCACTACTCCTATCTGACTCAGACCGGTTTTGATTATTAGTAATGAGTTTCCTTCTCAGTGTATAATCCTCTTGTTTCTCCTTGATTGTCACAATTTCCTTTTGAGCTCTGCTTTACATACCAGTTACATTTCTGAGTAGTAGTTTTGAGACCCCCTCCCCTGTCCTTGAGGAGGAGAGCCCTCAGCTGGTGCTGATGACAGGTGCTCTTGTCTGTCTGGCTTAGGATGTGCATCTTCCTGCTGGGCAGTGCAGATGGGCACAGAGCACTAAGGCACATGGCAAACACCATCATCTTGTGGGGCCAAAATATTTTAGGGAGCCTTTGCTGCCTCCGTGTGGGGATGTTGACAGGGAGGTTCTCTAGAACCAGAGCCACAGATCTCTTGTGTAATTTGGAGGCGGGAGAAGAACCTGTAAGAAGCTCCTCAGGTAGCTCTACTACAGTGCCTCTGCCTCCTCTCCGGGGAGAAAGAAGTGAGTCGGCACCTGAGAGGGGTGGGAATGTAGGGGCTCGTTTGTTTGTCCCTTTGCCTTGTGTCCTTCATCCCAACACCATGTACACTACTGTGTAGAGGGAGAGATCAGACTTTCTGTAATAAAATGGCTTATGTTTATTTAATTTTGGACAAGGATTCCAGTTAAAACTTGTCAGGACTTAATTTCTGATTCCTGTGAGTAATTATGAGCCTGATTACTCTAATCCTAAAAACAGGATGGAGGAAACGAGGAATGTTTTTCTCACCTGTTCACCCGATTGCCCAAGTTCCTACATTCTAGAGATTTGAGCGTTTACTCTAGATTCTTCTCTGCTCATCTTTATTACGTTTCTGTTCCTGCCTTATGAGCTCCTGGGTCTCTCAGGGTCTTCACACTCCAGGCCTCTGCATAAGCTGCTGTGTGTGGTGGTTTGGAAAAGGAAGGACAAGCGTCTGTTCCACAGACTGGCCTCAGAATGTATCCAAAGGGCAGTGAGCCCTTTGACCTTGTAAAGCGTGACCAGCTTGTTCTTGTTGGCCTGCATCCCGCTTGAGTGATCCAGCTTTGAGAAAAGGCTTCCAGAATAAACATCTCAAAAGGGAGTGGGGAGTTGGAGTCGAAGAAAAGTCCAGGTCACCATAATCCATTCTGGCAAGAAGTATGAACTGCATTTTCAAGGACCAAGACATAATCCACAAAGAAACAGCCTTCAACACTTCTAAGCTTCTCTTAGAACAAGGAAGAATAAAGTCAGCTTACACTGTTCCCACCGTGGCTCTAGTTCACCACCTCAGTAGTGATCCCAGTTTTTAATATGGACTTTCTCTGTGGTAGGTGGAGGTTGATGGTAAATAAATAGTGGTGAAACAGGTAGACCCAGTCTTCACTGTCTCCAGCCCCGACTTGCTGACGCCCAAGCCATGAGAGAGTATAAGGCTAAAGATGCCAGGAGGCTGAGTCTCTGGTCCCCGTTGAGCAAAGACCTGGCTAGTGAAGGGTGCTTGACTATGTCACCAAAGCTATCTTTAAGTGTTTACTCATCATACTTTCTTTCTGCCCTTAGAACTTTGATGTTTTCATTTATCTTTTGCTCTTAACGTGCATATGCACGTGTGTGTGTGTGTGCATGTGTGCATATATGCTGGGAATTGAACCCAAGACCTCATGTATGCTAAGCGTGTGCTCTACTACTGAACACCACTCCTTACCCCTTCTCTCTTTATACTACCCTCTCTGCCTGGCTACTTACCTATACTTCTGTTCATCTCTAAAGATAGGTTACATTTCATTTACTTTTTAGATACCCCTCTTGCCCAAAAGCTTTATTGTCCACTGAACACACTCTGCAATGGAATGGGGTTTCTCAAGATACCCATTCAAATCATCTGTACTTCCTTTTTGCTCAGTATGAGGAGACTTTTAACTTCTGAAAAGATTTTTTAAAATAGAATTAAAAAGCCCTGAATTCTACGTTAGGAACTCAGGTATCATTTTCCTTACTGTTTTATATTTAAGATAGATTCAGTCTGGTTTCTGACCTGAATATTTCACTATACTTGTTCATAAGCTCAATTGGCTACAAGACAGCCAAGTTCTTTCTGTTTCAAAGGAGATGGAAAATACTTGATAGAACAAGGCCAGTTTTTCTGGTCCAGAAGCAAATTGACCCAGTTTTTTTAAAATGTCACCTGTTCTCTGCAGCGTTTTCTGTTAATGGTGGTTCGGGAAGGGATGTGTGCGCTATTGGTGAGGAAAGGGTTGTGTTTATTTTTCACTTGTGGTCTTTTTACATCATTTAGTTCCATAGTGTCTTCAAAAAAGTCACTTCTTGTCCAGGTTTTACTGCTTATTACAGCATAGCTAGGAAGATATAGTTTCCCCTACCTGGGGAAACTATCCCTCTGATTAACATCACCACTAACTGAGAACATTAATATAAATCACATTCTTAATATTTTAAAAAAGATTTATTACTCTGATATTAAAAAGACTCTCCTTTTTTTCAGAAAGCCCAAAGACACTCAGAAGTAACTATCAATTTTTTTTTAAGATCCTATGTTAAGAATCTTGCCATCCTCGGTTCTGTGGGAGCAAAGAAAAACAACTAGCCATAATACTTACTAGGAACTGCCTATGTGACTAACATTTCCCTCAAAGAAACTTTAGCCTTCTGGCTAGATTGTATAATGACATACATGAAAATGACATAAGAACATAGATACAGAAGAGATCCCTAATAAATTGAGTGTAATCTGTGTCCCTGAGTTTTGAGGGAACCTAGACTTTGCCATGGTTAGAGCTGGCATGATGTTTGGGGGTCCTAAGAGCAGCTTTTCTAGGGAGCCGTCATCTGCTGGTTATCTTCTCCTTTTAGCCGCTTTCCTTTTTTAAGGTTTTTTTGAGACAGGGTCTTGCTTTGTGGTTCAGGCAGGCCCTCAGCTCAGCCTCAAACTCACATCACAGCAATCCTCCTGCCTCTGCCTCCTGAGTGCTGGGATTACAGGCGTGAGCCACCACGCCCGGCACTGTGGTATGTGGTACTGGTTGCTGCTGGGCGTGAGTCTCCACACCCAGGATGATATGCGGTTACCGGGGATCGAACCTGGGTCCTTGCACTTGCAAGACAGGCACCGGAACCACTGAGCTAAATCCCTGGCCCCTTAGCCGCTTTCCTGTGTTAATACCATTGTAAATAGTCTAATAAAACTGTGACATTAGGATCTCTGCAAAGCATGGGGACAAGCTGCCCAGTTACATGCTAGACTATAGTTTACATAATTTTTTCAGTCATTTTTCATTGGATGAGAATCAGTCACTGAATATTCTTAACTTTAAAATCTTGATTACCCAGGTATCTGTATTCATGGAGATGTTGGGATATGTTCATGCTGAAGAGTCAAGATTCAAGGATCTTTCCTTGTACATTATTGTTAAAATATGTTATTGCTCTGACTGTATCATTTCCTTTGGAATCTTTTGCCTACAGTAATTTGCAACTAGTTGTTCTATCTTCTGATTTATAAAAATGTTATATTATGTTCACAGAATAGTAATGTATGTGAGATAGAAATTTCTGTTTAAAATATAATTGCAAAATCATTTTCTTAGCAGTGAAAGATGTTAATATAGGGATCCCAGCCTTAGATTTCTACATAGCCTGGACTCATTTGGCAAATTACTCACAGTTAAAGGTTGTTGTTGGCTAGTGGGATTAGGAGTAACTTTTCTTTGTCATATTGAACCTATTCTGTATTGTTATTGTGAAATAACAGTTTTAACTTTAAAAAGCATTGCAGTTCCAGTTAAATCTTCAATTCTGTTCTTCATAGGAAAGTTCTCATATATAATATAATTTTTCCTCGATGCAGCCTGAAAAAATAATGCATCAGTAAGGTGATAAGGAACCTTACAATGCTTTGGGTTTTTTCCATATCTACCCTATAAACATCATTCTTAGAGAAAGGCTACAAATCTATTTAAGTGACTGGAGACATTTTATTTGTATTTAAAATTTGAGAAACTGAAAACCTACACTGTTTTACTCTAAAATGTAATTAAGTGGATTAAAAATCTTAGGTAAAAAACCAACAACGTGAATAAAAACACAGGCTGTATTCTGTTTGGGGGGCATTGGACTATTTGGTTCACTTGGCCCACGGAAAGCTGGACCTGCTGAATTCCACTGTGGCTTAGACTGCCTTAGAGCGCTCCGCAGAGGGTTCTGTTTGCCAATTTCTGCAGTGCCACAGGCTGCCGCAGGGAAAGGCCCTCAGCTCCAGTGCATGGTGGTGACGCTAATCTGATAGTTCCTTGCCCTTTTTAAGGAAATCATAGTCTGAATTGGAAACTCATAAGTTATTGGCCTCTCTAGCTGACTAATCACTAAATCCTCAGTGCCCAGACAATAGTAAGTGCTTAAATATTAGTTATTCAATCAATCAACCTTGCCCTGTGAATCTGCAATCACTTTAAGCATTTATTCTCCAGCTTTTTCTTGGTACTGGCAGGCCCAGTACCCAGAGGCAGGCCTTATGGATCTTGGGATGACTCTTCAGGGCTTCGGTGTCCCATGTTGTTGCCACTAACTTTATTGGCTATTTAAATTTAAGTCAGATTATAGAAAATTAAATATTCAGCCTTCAATTTGTACTAGCTACTTTCTTGTTTGAGCTTTGACCTCCTTTAAAAGAGCAAAGAATTAACCTGTGAGCAGCACCCCTGTGTGCCGACTTCACTGCCTTAGCCTGCTCTCCAGCAGCCCTCCTTGACCACCAAGATGGACAACAGAGACACAAGTCATTGCAATCATGGCACAGTGTTCACGTCGTGGGACTTCTCAGACTCCTCCCAGGTAGCAGCTGATGGATTCCTTCTTTGTGTTCACAGCACAGCTGCCTGCTTCAGGAAGTGAGGCTCCAGGAACAAGGAGAACTTCCGAGAGCTGCCTCCCCTTGTGATATGTCTAGTCCCTCGCTCCCCTCCGTACAGCATGAGCAAGGTAAGAGGTGCTCTGAGTGGGCACTTGTGTTTCTGCTTTTGGGCACCCTGTTGGGCACATTCTCTTTTTCCATGCTGTGAGGAGGCTGATTCTCCTTCTGGAAAGCATTTCAGAAGTTAGGAAGTTGGATGACCCCATGAGCAAAGTTTCAGGCAGGATTGTAAGAGCTGGTGGCCACTTGATGGTTGTATAATCTTCTGGAAATAATCACTTGTATTTCCCAGAGGCCTCTCAGTGGCTGGAAGACTGACTGTTGGTGGCTTAATTTCTGTTTTTGCATCTGTAAAATCCTAGTAATAGTGGCACTGACCTCACAGTGTTGTGGTAAGGATGAAATGAATTACAGTAGTGATGTACCGATGTTAAGACAGTGCCTGTCCACACTACTAGCACTTGGTAAATATTTGCTGCTGTTGTTTTTGATTTGGGGACATCTCTGTCTCCCGGACATAGTTGCAAGGAATTGATTTAGTGAGAAGTAGCTGATTATCAGATGGACACACTGGGGGTAAAAGGTGAAGAAGGCTCAACCAAAGCCTTTAAAAGCAACAGACTGTTTTGGGTCATTGTGGTAACTGTTCAGAGGCATATATCTTATTTGATCTGGGAATGCAAAAAAAAAAGTAAAGTCTAACTCTGGGCTCTATCTAGGAAGGCCAAGGTAGACTAAGAGACATTTAGCGTTGAACTCTGGATGGAAAGTGTAATTTCCTTGTCAGAGAAACTTGGGAAAAGTTAGACAAGGTAAAGGAAGGAGCCTGTGCAAAGGCATACGAGAAAATCTGGCAAAGAGTTTCATGTGGCTAGAGCAGGGTTTCTCTCCCTGCATTTCAGAATTTTTATTTTTTTAATTGATTTTATTGGTACATTTAATGGTACATTGGATTTATTGGTACATTAGGTCATAATATATATCGAACACATTCAACATTGAGGGTTTGAACTAGTACAAGACACATTTTGATTCTCATTTTTTCCCATTTTCCTGCCCTCCTACATCCACATTCCCGCCCCCTATATACATAAGCTTTGTTTCTTTTTTTACAGGATTCTTAGTAGCAGCCCCTCCCCCTACGCTTTGGTCCTAACATCTGCATATATTGTCAGATGCCCTTGCCAGAATCATACTGCTGCCAGTGGGAAATGGCTGAGTACGAGCCCATAGCAGAGGAGAGGGTCAGATTCTATGAGCTGTTGAAGCATTTAAAACAGGGGAGAGTCACTTCCGGTGATCTGCAGAAACACATACTAATTACGGGACAGATGGACAGCACTTTTAGGTGAAGTGGTCTCAAAGGGACCCTGGTGCATCCTGGACTTCAGAAAGCCCGTTAGTGTCACTGAGTTCTGTATACTGAGAACCTTCTCCTCCTGTGACTTTTCTGATGTTCGTGTGTCTGGCCTTCTCCAGGGCAGGAAGCCCCCGAACCCTGTCAGTGCTTGGAGATTGCAGGGAGAAGAAGCCCCACACATTCCTTATCCCTGTGTGGCAGCTGGGCTTACTTTACTTTGTCTGAAGAGACCAGGAAAAAAAAATCAGCCTTTGTGCTTGAGAGGTTTTCATTATTTGACCGAGCCTAGCTAAAGGGGAGAAAAACCTTGTGCTACCCCCTCCTTACCCGGCTGAACTATTTACCCTGAAGCATTCTTGCAGAAGTCGGCTTTAGGAATTGTGGGAGGTGGGCAGGTGTTCTGCCCACAGTGTGATTAGAGGTGAGGAAGGTGATCTGTCACTGCAAATCCCAGCTTCTGTTATTTAGAGTGTGGTGTACGGAAAAGCTAGAAGGACTCCTGGGAAATCTGTATCCACATGCAAGCTTGTTCTGACAGCTCTGACCTAAGATTCTCCAGGGCAACTCAAGGCCTGATGTCATGGATTTACTCTCAGAACACAGCTGGGAACCAGATTCTGCAGCAGTTTCAACTGTCTCAGTGGGTGTGTCTGCTTGGGTTTACACTCCGGCTGGGTAGACCAGTGAGCTCTTTCCTTTCTGGTATTTGAATTGAGAGCAGTAATTAAGCTGGATGTGTCACCTCCATAGGTCAGCACTTTGCTTATGATTTTTTGGCATAAGACAAAGAATAGGTCACTCTCTGGGGAGGAAACAGCTCTTCCCAGCACTCATAAAACGAGAGAATTACCTCATCCACTAAGTATGTAAGTTAGAATGTTGGAAGCATTGTTGTGGGTGTGACCGGTGTTCTAAGTTGAGTTGTTCCTAGAAAGTTGGAAAGAGTTGAACTGTGTGTGCTCCTCTTTGTTGGACACACGCTGTAATACTCTTCTTCCGTCCTAAACCCCGCTGGCTGATGGGACATTGCCGTGAAGAGCTGTCAGGGTGGAGGGTGGCTGCAGGTTTTGAGGGCAGCACTAAGGTGATGCAGATTGCAGTTCACTAGTGACAGGTCTTTCGGGGATCAATCAAGGATACAGGAATGGCCTCTGGGGAACAAAAGGCTTGGCAGTTTGTCTTCCTAATTGACAAGGCTGACTTGATGCCCCGCGAACTGCCATCCACCAGGGAAAGCCTTCATTCCTCACATTCTTCAGCTCCTATCTGTGCCAGGATCTGAGGAGACACTAGAAAGAGTTGCAGCTCTGACCAGCAAAATTGGTGAATGAGAAAACGAGAGAGATTCCTAGCAACAAGGCCCATCATCACTGAGCCATCATTTCTTGAGGTCAGTGTACATGAAATGTGTCATTCGAGTGATAGCACATCCATAAGGTTTATAGAGTAGACATCCTCCCTTACATTTACCTTCTCAATACTATGAACTAGCCTTTGTCATTGTAGATTCTGTGATTTGTGTGTTCCAGAAATGGAGAGTCATATATTTTCCCAGGGTATTCAATTAAATTTCCCTACTAGGCATTAAATTTCCCTATTAGGTCAACATTGAACCTATTCTGGAATTTGATTTGGTTCCCATCCGATTGGATTTACAACCAGAATTGTGGAAAGTTCATAAACTGAATTCTTAATATATACTTTATGCATCACATAAATTTTTACTAGGAAGGAGGATTAACTTTGGGGGTTTATCTGTGTGCTGGGTATGTTGTCATGCTATAAAGGAATGATTTTAATGTGTTATTTGGGAAAAGGTTATCGGCAAAATGTGAAGAGGGACATATCGGCAGTTTATAGGGAGAAGCAGGGCACGACTGTGTACATTCACTTCATATCACCTTGTACATTCATAAAACTCACTAGTGGGACAGTGCTCTAGTCTTGAAAGATCTCGTCTTTCTAGCACTAGCAACCCTGGGATTATGATTGTTCACTGTCTCTCTCCCATATGGGCCTAGATCTCACAAAAGCATGCCACATGTCATTCTTTGCTTTGGGTTTATGAGGCCACTTCATCTGATTGGAAAATAATTGATTTTTCTGTTGTTACACAAAGTAATCCTCTTCTTCTCCCCTCCACAGTTAGAAAAAATCCTTTTCAGAACCGCTTCTTGCTTATAATGTTCACATAAAGTTAGATCTGACTCCTGTTGCTTTGCACAACTGTTGTGGCATCCAGTGAAACAGAGTAATGCCTCTTATCGCTCTCGGTGGGTAGATGCCATTGTTTGCTTGATAACCTGTTGCCAGAATTTTGTCTTTGAATGTTTTCTAGTATTCAGTGCCCTCTCTTACTGCAATGGCTTGGAGGCGGTTTCATGTTTACACTCAGATCAGTATCTCTACAGTCAACTGAAAAGTAAAACTGAAACTTAGTGCCTTCATTTACAGTTTTTCTTACTTTGCACCACCTTACTACAAAGCAGTGAGGTCCACAGTTTCTTTCGCCTTGCTCTCCCACCCCACATCTGATGTACACCCAGCTCTAATTGATAAAACATCAGCTCCTCCCACACTTACTAATCAGGTGCCTGCTTCTTGCCTGCCCTGTGCTTGCCGTGAACAAAGTGAATAAAACAAAGGTCTGTGCTGCTCTGCTAAAGGTGGGGAGAATCAGCCCATCCAGAGGTTTAATATTTAAACATAAACCTACTGTTAACAATTTTTCCATTTAACATTTTTTTCCACTGGGTGAGCAAGTTGGCAGAGCTACTGGATGCAAGATAAGGAATTGGTGAATGATAAACACTAATCTCTCTCTTCCCTTTCCTAAGACGCCTTTAGTGGATTCACCAGATGCCCAGTCTATATTTGATAAGCCTTGATTGTCATTTTTTCTGAAGGCAGTGGTCAAGTCCTTGTTGTGGTAGACTTTGAAGAGTTACTGCCCAGTTTAAAATCTAGTGACAAAGAAGAAAACATAAACTAAATGATCTTAAAAGTCTTACTGATTTCTAGCAGCAGGAATTAGAAACAGAATGTTTAACTAGTAAAGTCTCCAAGTTTGTTTTCTTCTAAAGACATTCTGAACTAATCTAAAAGACAAAAGACAAGCTGTAGAAGTATTTGTAACATGTACAACAGAAAGTTAACATACTTTATTAAATATTCTTTTTTTTTTAGATTTTTTGAGACAGGGTCTCGCTTTGTAGTTCAGCTGGCCCTGAGCTCAGCCTCGAACTCACATCACAGCAATCCTCCTGCCTCTACCTCCCGAGTGCTGGAATTACAGGCCGCGTGAGCCACTACACCCGGCACTGTGGTATGTGGTACTGATTTCTGGTAGGTGTGAGTCTCCACGCCCAGGATGGTATTTGGTTCCTGGGGATCAAACCCAGGCCCTTTACGCTTGCAAGATAGGTGCCAGAACCACTGAGCTAAATCCCCGGCCCTTATTAAATATTCTTAAATATTAATACAGTTAATATGATAGAATTGACTACATCAATAGAAAATGGACAAAGAGCAGAAAGATAAGGTCCATAAAGAAAGACATGTGATTAAATAAATAACATATAAGAAAATATTCAGTATTGATGGTAATCAAAGAAATGCAAATTAAAATGATAATTTGATATTTTCTACCTATACAATTGATGAAGATTTGTAAAACTTATTCTGTGTATTAGGGAATATCAGGCTTTCTCATATACAGTGAAAAAATAACCATATTCTGAAGGGGAACTTAGTGGATGTCAAAGCTCAGAACTTGCTCATACATTTGACTTAGAAAATTGCTATGAATGTATGTAAGGATTCAGCTAAAGTACTGCTAAAGTATTGCTAAAACAGTGATTTTTTTTTTCTGAGTAGTAATTGTAGCCATACAATAAAAATGTCATGAGAGGGGGGAGGAGTATTTGATGAAATAAAAAGGTGTTGTAGATAAATTGAAAAATTACCTAAAAAGTTGGACAATTTGATCATTTTCATTGTTTTAAAAAATGCATTTTATATATGCAGCAAAAAGACTCAGTTGCACATCTAAATTTTAAGGGTATTCTCTTCTGCACGTATAGTTTAAATTTTCTTTAGCAATGTGTATCTTTTAAACTAAAAGTAATATTTTTAAATTACAGATACTAAATTATATTTAAGATGTGAATTATACTGTATTTTACAATATGCATAATTAAAAGACTGAAGAATATTCCCTAGAACGTTAACAGTTTTTGTGTTTGTTTTTTTGTTTGTTTGTTTGTTTTAAGCAATAGATACAGGGAACACATCTGTTTCTTTCTTTTTAATGCTTTTTTGTATTTTCAACTTTCTTACAGTAAGTATTTGTGTTTCATTAGTTATCAGGAAAAAGCAAACATTTAAAAATAAATCATTTTATAGCTCTTTTGCAGTTGGGGTACAACTAGATGAAGAAGCTTAGTGTAGAGAGAGAATGAGGGGCTGGTCACATAGATATGGATTTGAGAGTCATTCTCTGACATTTTGTCTAGAAGGAGTATTTTAATGATTGGAGACAATAGCAAGTAGAGAAATACTCATTTAAAAAGATGCTATCCTTTCATTCAGTTGCTCACATTCTTTTAAGTGGACATTACTTCCTCTTACTCAATATTGTGTCATTTCTTCAGACCTGCTCAAACACACTGCTGATGTGTCCACGGCTGAGCAAGACCAGTGGTTCTCAAACGATGATTTAGGGGCCTTTAAGGGAACATGAATAGTATATTCATCCTTCAAGTTGCCCACCTGTGAGATCAAAGCTATTTTTATGATACAAAGACATTATTTGCCTTTTTCACTCTTCTTAAGTATGCAGTCAAATGTTTTAGCGGGCTGTGTGACACGCAGTGACATCATCCCCGTGCAGATGCTTGGGAGGTGTGCTTATGTTTTCAAGTTTCCCACATGTCTCAGTTTTAATCTTTAACCTGGTAAACACTGATAAAAATAATTCACATAAACCAAAGGTATTCAGGGTTGGCAATCATTTGTAAACCTGTAAAGGGTCCTGAAGCCAATGTTTGAGAACACAGTGCAGGACGATGGTCATGTCTGACATGTGGTAAGGCCTGCTTTAATAAGAAGTGGACCTGGGACTCCGAGCCCTGAGCAGAGCACTTTAGTTTTCCCCTTCTGCATCCTGAAGCAATAACTGCCCTTAGTCTTTCCAAAAACTGCATTTGTATAGTGTTTGTGAGGTTGTCTTTAGTCCCTCTAACAGCTACATTTTTACAGAGTTTGAGAGGTTAAAGAGAGACTTGTTAGTACAAGGCCCGTGTAGCACCTGTGTGACAGGTAAATCGAGTTCTGTTGAATGTAGAATCTATGGAAATGGCGACTGTAGACCTCCAGGTTTTGTCTCTGCATGCATCGTACTGGGAAATGGAGTGCTTCTTTGGGAATATAACAGGAGTCTACAGTGGTGCCTTGGTTCACAAATGCCTTTGTTTGCGAACAGTTTGGTTCACAAACAAAAGAGTTTGGCAAAACATCCGGGGAAAAATTACCAGCGCCATCTTTCCCACACAAACACAAACATGGCATCTTTCCCAAAATCATACATCAGATTAGGTTCATGAACCCAGGTACCACTGTAATTCCCTTATGAGAGTCAGGGGAGCACAAAGTGAAAATATCAGCTGGCCATGTAATCCAGTAGATGGTTGATGTGGCATGGAAGACAAACTAGTAGAATTAGCTGAATATATTTATGCTCACTTGTCTTTAAAATGTGTGTGTCTGTATAACTTGTTTGTGTGTGTAAATATGTATAAAATGCACACATTATAGAGAACTTTTTCCTGAGCTATGTGGAATTAGCTCTTTACACAGTCACTCAGGCTGTGGGAGCAGCGCTGACACCTCCACCTCCGTCCCGCAGTGTCTCCTCCTTTCTGCTTACCTAGAAACACAGTAAAGTCGGTGTCTTCTTGGCTGTGGGGTTCGTGTCTGAGGATCAGAGCATGTGCACGAGGGAGTGGCGATTAGTGCTTCTTTTGTTAGTGCTATCTTATCTTAATTTGAGAAGCAGTCTGCACAGTTCAGGGTCTGTGTTGAAGACCTGAACATTTGTGTACAGAGCATGCAGCCATCAGATGAGTAACTGTGCAGGAGCACCTCAGAGTAAGCTTCATCCCACCCTGGGACACTGTACCCCCTGCAGTGTCACAGGTTCCCAGCAGTGCCGTGAATGAGGGAGTCCCGAAACTTGCACCAACAGGTCCAACCCTGTCAGAAGAGATGAAGGAGAATCCAGTCAGGTAGGAGGAGGGAAATCAAGGTTTCAGAGAAAGAAGAAGCCGTATATTTTGGCATGCGTGTAGTATAATTGCAAGTCTGAGAGCCTGTGGTGAATCACGATAAGCTGTTTGAAACGTGGCCACAGCTGCTGGTGGTCAGACAGGTCTCACCCAAAGGAAAGAGGACACATGCTTCCTCCTGCCTTGTTCTTGGTGAAACCTTCAAATATCGTGATGACTGGTTTTGGAATTTTGTTCATCCTTGTTTCTTGAGAATTCAAAAGAGAAACGCCTAGGTTTCCTTGGTTCTAACAGTCTCTGCTCCCCATCCCACCCCTCTACTGATTTAATTAAATGTTGACAGAACTAGTGAGTCTTATTCTGTGTCACCATATTGAACTGAGCCCACACGGCCCTGCAGCATAGGTAGAGAGGCCCTTTGGATACTAGACTTGTGCAAGTCTCTCTCTTTGGAGCTAGCTAGTGGTTGTAACAAAGAGGCCAGCAGGTTCTGGTCTTGTAAGTCAGGCAGAGGGTTGCTTCAGTCTTCTTCCCTAAGTCCTCAACTCCTTCCCTCTCAATCAGTAGGCCTTAATGGGTATAATTCATTTCCTTCATATTTAGTTAGTTGGTGATTAGAAACAGGATTATTTATTTAATCTGTGCTTGTCCACCGTTAGAATAGCAGCAGTCAACTCAGTCTGCCTGCTTCTGCAAATATATAACCCCGAAGTGTGGAATTGCCATCTATGAAAGGAAATATGCAACAGAGAGGTTCCTTTCAATGTAGTTTATTAATATGATTACCTGGCACTTTAGATTGGCTCTTTTTCCTCTCTCTCTGTGATGTACAGGTCTTACAGTACATAAGCATTTGCTGGTATTCTTCATACTATCTTTTGTCTGTAAAATCAGGCTGACATTTCATTTACTATAACATGCTTTCTGAGAATACTGTACTTTTGAGTTTATGTGCATCACTGGCTTCATTTTTTAAAACCTTATAATACCATGGGATAAAATTAATAAATGTACTGTACTAAACAGAAAAGGAGAAATGCCTATTTAGGATCTATAAAACTACATAATTTGCAGAAATTCTTCAGCTAATCTTAGAAGACACATTTCTAGTCTCACATAAATGGCAATGTTTATATTTAAATGAAAACATTTAGATTTGATTAGTCACAGCTTATATGTTATTCTGGTTTGTTTATTTGGTTTTCTTTCCTTTTTTCATAGACTAGTTTTGTAACTTCTTACCACCCTCATACTTTAATACAGTGGCATTATCTTGAGAGACTAGTTGCAATTAGCTATAAAAATAAGCAATTAATTAAGAGAACTCACCCTAGCCAAAGAGGTAAAGGGCCCATCACATGTCATAGCGAACAAGAAGCATCTGTTAATTAGAACAGTAGGAAAACTGCAGTGAGTTATGAAAAAAGGTAGTGGGTGAAATTAGCAATGTATGTATTTCTCGTTATGTCTTAAGTCTAACCCATAAACAATTTGTTGTGACAGGTCGAGGCTGAGATGATGGCATTTTGGATAAGGTCTGATCATAGCTAAAAATAAACATGTATTGAACATCAGAAAAGGAATACTAAACAATTGAAGTTTTGTGAAAGACTAGTGCTGTTTCATTGTAATAATTTCCCCAAAGGCACATTAGTAATGCTGCTAAATACAGACTTTAATAGACTTTAATAATGTGTACTTAGAGGCCTGATACACAAAGGGATAATGTATAAAACATTCATTATGGAAAATTGCTACCTTTTTTTATTTAATAAGAAATCTGTTGAAACAAAACCATCACACTGTCTATGGCATTGTGTTCCTGGGTATTAGCGAGCAGAGAAAGAATCGCCAATTTCTTTTACATTTTGTTCACCTACTCGAGCCAAGTTACAGTCATATTTACTTGTTTGTTCCATGAATGAAAGTTCTGTCATCCTATGAGCCCTTGTTCAAACTGTAGCTCAGACTCTGATTGCTTAACATCATCCAACTCTTTTTCTTCATCTGGAAACTGAACACTATTCTACTTGTCTTTCAAAGTTGTGGGAGAAAGAAGTTAAATGTTGACACCGGGGAAGCTTCACATGATAGACACTCAATATATGCCTCCCGTTATCATTAGTTTCTACATTTATATTGCTTGTACCTATAGATGCTGGTTGAGGGTGAGCGGAAGGAGACTGACAGTAGGAAAAAGCAATTGTAAGGGAACCTTGATAAGGGTTTCTCTGGTCCATGCTTGCATTGGATTTCAATGTGATTTTAATGTGCTGCTGCTGAGAGCCTTGCTGCTGAAAAAGAAGAGAAAGAAGCAGTTGCTCTTAGAAGAACAGTAGGGTATTTATCTCTTTTAATGAGATAACATCATTAGAGTGACAAAGTGCAGCGAATCGATACTCGAAATGGACTGGCGCCATCTTCCGAAGTGCGCCAAGTGTTACACTTCACGGTCCCAGAATCTGCTGAATCACGAATTCTGTCTTATCGGTTATTAGAGCCACTGGCCTTGATCTCACAGAGTAGATCCACACCTTAGGGGTCTCCAGAGAATCGGGAAAAGGACTAATTGGTAAATGAGAAAAATCTGAGGTGATTTATAAGTAACTCTGGAATCAAGGAACCTCAGCGAAAGGAGGTCAGGCTGCTGCTTCCTTTGACTTCTTTAAATGGCTGCGCTCCTAACTCCTCTAGCCTCCATCTCTGCTCCTCGATCTGTCTGCTTCTTGGTGTAATGTCAGGAACACTAATCATGTCAGACTGTGACACTGACAGCCCTGACATTCACAACAAAGAGAAGAAAGACACAGAGAGAGAGAGAGGAAGAGAGGTGGGGGAGGGGAGGCAGGGGAAGCAGCAGGGGAACGTCTCTTTATTGCACGTTAAACCCCTAACTGCAGAATCGCCAACATTTTTGGACATATCGCAGAAGGAAAATCAAGGAAGGTGCAAGGTGAATTCTGACAGAAATTAAAATTGGGCTGAAGGGATTTTTGTGCGCTTCTGTTTTTTACCCTTCTTTTAGATCTCGGTGAGCATAAACCTGTATTAGAATTTCTCCATGACTATGGTTTCTTTCCATGAAGACAAAAAAGGAATTTGAATTCCTTTATCCCCTCTTCCATTATTTTTTCTTTGCCACAATTTTTCTCTTTGAAATAAAACAAAGTTAAACATGAGTCTTATAGGAAGTGTATACTTCTGAGTTTCCCCATTTTATTACCACCTTAAAGTGTTACCCATCGTGTAATGTGAACATGAGCCACTTCAGGGAAGAAGTCATGGGTAAGGGATGTTTTCTGACCAAGACAAAGCTGAATAGCAACTGTTTGCATACCCTGGTGAATATCCTGGTCGGCCTTGTCTTTGGCCTCCCCAGCACTTGGCTGTGGTGACCGGATGCAGGAAACTTGTCCGGGGCTCCCTAGCAGTTGGGGGTGGGCTCCCCAACACCTCTGCACTTGCTTCTCCCTCGGGCATATTCTCCCTTGGCATCCTCCCGGCAGGCTCTGTCATGACCTGGAAACCGGCAGCCGTAGCACACATGTGTTCAGAATCCAGATGCTGTGATCTAAATTGAGCTCTGCGCTCAGGCAGAATCATCCTAGCTTTTGTATAAACACAAGAATCCAGCTGCCAGCTCAGCTTTTGAGGGATTTTGGACTACAGCTCTGTGTCGTAGCAAGGATATCTGTCTTCTCGTTTTCTTCATGCAAGACCCGAAATTGTACATTTATTTTATGTCAGTTACCATGTCATAAAGGGAGTCCACTATCTGTTGGAGGGCAGAATACATAGTGACTTCTCTTCAATAGAACCAATTGAGAACTTTGTAAAGGCTGCAACCTCATCTTACAGTCTTCTCATCCTTAGCACGCGAGTAAAGCTTCATATATACTCAGGCACTTAGAAGAAAAGCTTCTCTAATTTGCAAAAGAAAGAAAAACAATTTAGTGGCTTATTTGAAATTATCAAGAAAATTCCACTTTTGTTAGAAGAAGATAGTCAATTTATGGAGAGGAGTTGGAGGAGTCACCCCAAACATCTTCCTATAAACTCAACTTTTCTTTAAAATTTCTTTTAAAAAAATTTACATAGATACTATTTCTATTGTCCTTTGTGATATATTCACATTTGTCAGTGAAGTGGCCTGCCACATCCCACCCAAAGTAAAAGCAGGTCTTATATTAATTTTTGGTACAAAAGATGCACTAGGGCTTTTTTTCAGGGATGTCTTATTTTTTCACATACAACAATCTTCTTTTATTCATGTATAAAATTCTACATTTATGGAAGTATAGTCATGTCTCCTTCTGGGTCATCATCATTCCTCTCCAGATCCTGTGTGACCCAACTTCCTGGGGAACCATTGTCCCAGTCTCTCGTACCCCCAGGAGAACTCTCCCATGAGCGCTTCTTGCCCATACAGCCTGCCCATAATGCATCAGCAACACTGCTGTCAGTAATTTTGTCCCTTGAATTCTTCACCGATATCACAACCTCTGATAGGTCGGGCTTCACAATATGTCCACTAAACCAAGTGCTCCTTGAAGATTTATGAGACAGGAAGGGCAACAAAAATGATGACAGTTAAGAATGATGGTCCACACAAATTGACAAAAAGCTGCAACATCAAAATTCAGAAACATTTCTTTATTTAACACAAATGCATTTAGTATGTCTGTTATAATACATGATGTGTTGCATTCCTACAATTCATATAGACACAACCAAGTCCATTTGTTATTAAGTGCCCATGTTAATTGTGTGTTGTATCTGATCTTCAGTTGGTCCTTCAGCAGTAAGTCTTGAATTCATTTGCTTGTATACATATTCCTCATCGAAAGGTACCTGCTTGAGAATTTACAAATACCTAATTATAATTTGTATTATCATTTAAGTATTAATGTTAGTAATATTTATATTTAATTATGATACACTATTATTATTTTATAATTCAGTACATTTGAAACATGTTGTAACAGATGTACTAAATGCATCCACCTTAGTATCTTAACTGGGGCTTATTTTGAGGAAGAATTTATGTTAGAAACATCCTGAAAAATATTAGGGCTTATTTTTGGGTAAAGTCTTATTTTGGAGGAAGTATGGTAATTAAATTCTATATTAGGTAATGCCAGCTGCTATAAAAGACCCTCAAAAATCTGATAAAATCAGAGTTTTCTCAGTCAAGTATCCAGTGTAAATATTTCTGATGAGTACAATGCTTTTATTCAGAAATGATTCGGGAATCCTGAAGTCAGGCTCCATCTCTCTCCTGGTTTGACCATTTTTCTGGTGTATTCAGGCTGCTGTAACAAAGTACCACAGGCTGGGTGACTTCACAGCAATATACTGTCTCAAAATTCAGGAATCTAGAAGTCTGAGGTCAAGGTATGGACACAGTTATTCTCTAGGAAATCATCTATTGCAGGACTCTCCTGGCTTATGGATAGTCACCTTCTCTAGGTCTGTAATCATCTTCCCTTCATTCCTGTCTGTGTCCAGATTGACCCTTTTATCAGTCACCTGTTATTAGTTACTCTTCAGCTGCTGGGACAACATTCCTGTTATACACAACTTACAAAGAGCTTATTTTATCTCAGGTTCAGAGGACTTGGTCAACTGGCTTGGTCTCCTGCAGGCCCATCATGCCCAAAAGAATGGCAAAGAAAAACTGCTCATCTCTTGGCAATCAGAAAGTAGAATGGGAAGGAAAGACCCAGAGGAGAAGGACAGAGGACCATATGGTCACACTCATCGCTTACGGCCTTTACTAGGCCCCACCTCCCGGGTTCCCATCACCCCCATTGATGCCATTAAATTATGATCTCCCCAATGCATTAGTGCACTGGTGAGATTAAAGCCTTCGAGATCTGGTCATCTTCTCCAAGTTTGAATGGGTGAGACTTTAGGGGGACCTAACATCAGAATTAAGGATATACTGTGTTCCAAAATGACATCATATTAACTAATGATGACTTAATCTCATTTTCAACTGTCTTTAATACTTCAACACCTGATTTTAGTTCAGGGATGTAATTCAACCCATAGCACTAATTTAGGCTTGTAACTGTATCTAGCTGGTAGAAGAGAAAGACATGAAAACAGGGCCCTCATGTCTTAATCATGATAGTGCTGAAGTTAGGTGACATCTTTCTCCCTGCATTCTTTTGATAAGAACTCGTTACATGGCAGCATGGAAAAAGTAGAGTGGTCCCTTGCTGAATAGTGATGGTGCTCAATGGCTGTAGACATGTCCATGTATTCATAAGTTGCTCATCTTTCTAGAAAAATATATCTGATGTCTCTAGCACTCTGGATTGCTGAGCATGCTCATCAGGGAGGGAGAGCAAAGAGTATCTCTTTTTTTGAGACAGGGTCTCGCTTTGTAGTTCAGGCTGGCCCTGAGCTCAGCCTCCAACTCACATCACAGCAATCCTCCTGCCTCTGCCTCCCAAGTGCTGAGATCACAGGCGTGAGCCACCACACCCGGCACTGTGGTATGTAGTGCTGATTGCTGCTGGGTGTGAGTCTCCACACCCAGTATTGTATGTGGTTGCTAGGGAATCGAACCCAGGCCCTTGCGCTTGCAAGACAGGCACCAGAACCACTGAACTAACTCCCTGGCGCCAAAGAGTATCTATTTTTGAGACTCCATTCTAGCTTGACAAGAATGATTTTCAATTAACATCCAAGTATTTATATGTAAGCAAGTGCCAGTGGTTGCTTACTGTTTTATTTTCTTAAGAATCTAAGACCTACCCTGGGACTTTCTTTTGTAATACTAATGGGTACCTTTTTGCCTCTTTTTCTTAATAAAATCCAAATCAAGAAGAGTTTACTACAGTACCTCTCAAAAATTTAGCTTGTTGATTAGACTGATTTCCTATGGTATAGTAAAAGTTTTTGTTGTTGCTGTTATTTTGTTACATGTTCTGTTATTATGGAAAAATGCTGTATATCCAAGCGGGAAAAAAGGACATTGTGAAAAGCAAGAACAGTTTCATAACCAGCTATCCTTATCTCAAGTGGCAAGACTTTAGTATTTAATGATAAAAGTCTTGTCCCTCTCACCAAGTTAAGTTAGTCATTATTTTGAAAGTTGAATGTAGGTTTTAAGAGTGACTAAGTAATTGCTTTGTATGTTCCTTTTCATTACAGTGAGAAGTCATGAATTCTTTACGGTTAGAACTGTTAATGGTTTAGTCTTTCCAAGTAGGGGGAGGACTCAAAAAAATTTACACTGCAAACTTTCAGCTTATCAAAGTAATTTGTAAGAAATTTTGAGAGTGGTAGTAGTTTCAAAGGGATAAGCAGAGGCAATCTGAAAACTTGGTACCACTGTGACAGCACACTAATACTGACCCTTAATATTTAAAATTTTAGTCATGAAGTTCCATATCAGAACCATTATCTTGCTGTTTTATTGTTCTGTTACAATTTTAATCCAATTTATGTTTGAAATCCATCGATAGAACTTAACTGAAGATTTTCTTTTGGTCAGCAAACCTGGCAATGGAGAGAGGTGCAGAATGATGTTTGTCCTTCATAGATGGAAGAAACAGTCATTATTGTAAGGGTTATCATTTAATTGAGTGTCTAATTTTAATCAGACTTTGTATTAACTCCTTTACAATAGGCTCTATTATTGCGAATTTTCAGAGCCAACATGTGAATAGACAATGTTATTCCTGCTTTCCAGAGGAGAAGGATTCAGGATCCCTTAAGTAATGAGCCTAAAACTGCCTGTCTAGATAAAGTAGATCCATTGTATAAACTTGGGTTTTATTAATTCCAAAGCCCATACACATTTCCATTCTGTCACATTACTTCATAAGAATATTTGTCGAATTGAATATGAAGTATATTGAATGAAGTTGCTAAGCTAAAGCAAAGGCGAGATTCCAGAACGTTTTAGTTTTTGAAAGAACAAGTCGTTTTCCATTGAACAAATTGACATAGTAGTTGGAAATTTGTTTCATCTAACCGTTATATTTGCTGACATTTCAGCAGACTATCACTCCCAAATAAATGAGGACTCATTGATTAAAATACTACCGAAGCATCCATTATTTGATTAAATTAGACTTCTTTAGATTCTTGTTACAATTCCTTAAAATGAATTTCTAATTGAGGATCTTATTCAGGCCCCTCTCTGCACCCCATTGAAATAGGTTATACTGCTTGGTGAGGCCAACACAAGGAAAGGCAGGCTTGAGCCTTGCTTGATAGAGGTGTGGGGGGGGTGGCCTGAGGACAAAATACAGAAAACCTGCTGACTCTTCATAGTGCAAATCGCAGCTAGCCGCCTAAGAAGAGTGTATTCGAAGCGTTTCACCTTGTACACTGCCAAGCATCGTGAGAAGCTTGACTTCTGACCCCGTGGAGCTGCAGTGCGGGCATCCTTTGCAGTTTCATCCACGTGCTCCACTAATCGTTTCTTCGGAGTGACTGTAATCACGTCACCTCCCCTGTTTGAAAGTTGTGTCTCCATGTGTAAAAGGAAGGGGTGGGCTTAGCTCAGAGCTGTTAACGTGGTATGTTGGCCTCACTTGGCTTCCAGGGTGTCTGGAACATGCTAAAAGTGTGTATGTATGCTTATCTGGAGAGGCAGCGGTTCAGAGGTCATGTTAGATTCTCCTGTGGGGCTTCTGCATGCAAAGAAATCAATAAGCCAGATTATCTCTGCAGTCCACAGGGACCCTAGCATTCCAGTCTTCTGTATTAAATTTTATTATACACAGACTATCACAGACCCAAGAGATGAGGAAATGAATGCATCTCATCTCCTTTCGGCAGTGTTACATAAAAGGGAAATTTGGAGTGTTTTTACACTAGACAACTGTGTCCCTAACATGAGCGTTCTGTATAGTAAATGTTAAATAAATGTTTGTAAATGGTGACAAAATGCTGTTATTAAAAAAGACCAAGCACCACAAATCAATTAGAAATGAGCCACGTTTTTTTTCAAAACATTTTTTTCAAGCCTGAATTTGTCTTGTAGTTATCTGCAATGGTAAAGAGTCATTTAAAATAGCATTTCTTTCTTGGGAATCTCAGATAGTAGAATGTTAGTGCTGGAGCAGGGTGATCAACAGTAATAGACCAATTCCTGTCTGCAAAAACAGAGGCCTCTGTAATCTGGCTTTGTCCCCTGAGTCCTTCTGCTGTTGGCTTGTCCTTTCCAGAAGCGTTCTCATGTGTCTGCCTTTGCAGATGAACCAACCTGAAAAAAAGAACCCTGTTGCTCAGCAGAGGAATGCATTGGAGAATGAAGAAAAGGACGCTAGCCCCTCCCGCTTTGGGTAGAGAAGTAAAAGAATGTGGTGTCCCTGTCCAGCTGTTTGCTTTAAAGTTCGCGGAAGCCCCACTTGAAGTGTGACTTGTGCATTATTAAAATAACATTCTACTATCTCCAGAAAAGCTCAGTTCAGTTAAAACAAAGACAGCACTTTTTTTTTTTTTTTTGATAATTAGACATGACTTTTTAAAAAGTCATTGGTGTCTGTCTACATCTTTCTTTCCCAGATTGCATCTGTGTTTTACTCTTGGTCGATTTTTAAATTTTGCTTTCAACTCTTGAGCATAAATGTCTACCTGTATGTTTTACACCCACTTACTCACTCAATTTCTGTTTTAAAAATGTATACATTGTGCCTCTGTTTCCTTAGGAACCATTGTTGAGAGAATAACCATGGTAGACCACAATTACATTATTTGTCTTCAGAATTGCTGTGAATAGTTGCTGTTAAGGTTGTTCTCCTGGCCGAGCCCCAGACTCAAAGTCAGAGGGGTAGAGTGTTGAGATCTGGCCTTCAGACCCTGATGTTACTTTATGTATTTCTTAATACTGAAAACAGAAACACAGAGGGCTCATCTTGTTTTTATTTTTTATTTTTTTCATTTTAGGAACACTAGTCATTATTATAGCTACTTGTAATGGACCTCTTATATTAAGTTGGAGTTGTGTGAAATAGATTGGTAGATTGGGAATCTTGGTAGTATGATGAATGTTTCAAGAAAGCTAGAAAAATAATGCAAAATATTGTTACCTGTCCCCTTTGACTCAGTTTACTAGAATAAGTTTATCTATTATCAATGTGCTTTTTGGTAATGAGAGTGTGTACAATATATATAGCACATAATTTTGTGCCGTGTGTATTTATTTATACATATATTTTAATAGATAAGTGTCTAGGTACCAAACACTGAGTACTCTCAAAATTTCAATTACAAGGAGCAATAGCAGAAAATATAACTTGAAACTGAAACTATCATGTATCAACATAAAAACAGCCGAAATTAGCCATAAATAAAATTCCCAGAAGACAAATCCATAGTATGACAATGGATAGCCCATGAGGGAAAAAAAAATCAAAATGTCTACAGATAATTTTAATAAAACTTAACATTTTATAAATTACAGCATAGAAAGGTCAGGAACAAAAGCTGCCTGCTGGTCTGTGTGACAGCCACCAAAAAGCGGAGAACTGTTCCTGCTTGTTTCAGACCAGCTGACATGTGTTTGTCAGCCATACACTTTAAGTCACTGGGCTTCGTGACATCTGTCTAGAACCCCTGGGATCACTCAGTGGTGAGACCAGTGACTTCTGTGATGGGGACCCAGCTCTTTTGGGAGCTTCCTGCTTCTGACCACATGACCTCAACGGGCCCTTCCAGCCTCCTGGACTTCATATTGTACACAGAGAGTATTTCAAAAATTTGTTGTGGGAGCTACAAGTGAAAGTGCCTAGGATAGATCCTGACACCGTAGATCAGTAAATAATAAAAGGAAGGAAACAGAGACTCCAACTCTGCTCTGTGGGAAGATTATATTTCTCAATGTAAACTGTTGAGGAGGATTTCGATTAAATTGTTGACCTGGCTTTCATGACCCTGAGTGGAATGACCCATCTCTGTGGGAACACATAGAAAAGCTGAGCCCTCTTTGTGCCTCGATTTCAGATGACACATCAGTTAGGGGTGTAAACAGCCTGAAGCCCCAGTGGGCTTCTGCTTTGTTGCTGCAAAATGATGCTAGCTCTTGCCAAAGCTTGGTAAGTTGGCATGAAAAGTTAAGTGGGTGAGTATGTATGTATCTGCTTACTTACACCAGACAACAAAGTATATGTGTGTACCATAGCGAATGAAAGAAATATGAGTCCCATTTACACTGTACACTTCAGATTCTGTTAACCCAGTTTATTTTTACTTTGACAGACACTTCCGTTTAGGGGGTGCTTTCCACAGACTGATTCTATTGTGCAATAGAAAATCTGGTAAACTTTGTCTCTGTTTCCTCCAGATCGCTCAGGTGACCACACCCAAACCTCAGTATTACCATGTTCTCTATAAGAAACTTGAGTTATTACTTTAGTAAATGATCTTAGTTTCCCTCAGGAGGTTTCTGTTGACAGAATTTGTGATCTCTGTTTTTTTTATAGACTATCATAGTTAATATAGGGCAAGACAACTGTGTGTATCAAACAGACTCAAATTAAAAGCATAATTATGTTTACCCATTACTTTTGATTTCACACTTAATTAGCTCTCTGAAATCAACATGTCCAGAATGGTTAAGAGTTTGCACCGAGCGAGTTATCCAGACCTGGGTGCAACTCCCACCTCTGTCACACAGGTACCTAACCCCTTCCTAAACATGCTTCAAAATGACAAGAGAAATGCCCGCCTCTTAGGTGTCTGTTGAGGATTATATTAGATCATCCACATAAATTCTCCAAAAGTAACTTCTCTGTTTTAGTAAATGTTATGGGCACCTGGAATTTGTATTTGCCTGGCCATTTCATAATCTTGAAAAGGAATTAATCTGGGCTAAATCTGATACATTGTATTTTAAATTTCTAGTAAGAATAATACCTCAAAACATGGACAGTTTATTCATATCAACTTATAACCACTGTACTAAAAAAAAAATAGGCCAATTGTCATAGATTTCAAAGTACATCCTGAGTGAGCTCAGAAGTCATAGTAAGGTTAATTTTATTTGGGGGGGTTGGAAGTGCTTCGAGGTATCTAGAAAATGCTGTAAGTGGAAGCTGCTGCACTGGTTGTGGCTCCAAAGGCTGTAGGAACAGTTTGACTCAGGAACCTGTATTTTATATAATTTCCTGTATTTTATATTAATTCCAAGAGTGAGTTAGTTTTGAGTTCAGTAGTTCCATTAGTAGAGAAATCAAACTGTTAACTCATCCTTTGGCTTCCATCCATTTTGTGATGCTGAAATGGGCCACAGCAGACAACTATACCACTGTTTTCCTTTCTGCTTTCAGTATGGTGAAGGATCAGCCTTCTGTATGAATGTATATGCTGCCAAAAATAGAGATCATTATCACATTGGGGTTTAAAGCAGGGGGTAGGAGGAGGCATAGGATGGGGACATGGGGACGTGTGTCGTTATTCTATCTTGAATCAAGAGCACTAAAGAGTTTTCCAAGTTGGCACTCAGAGTGAACAAGAATCAGGTGCATTTGCGTAACTGTCATAAAAATGATAGTCCATCTCCATTTTTAACTGAACCAAACATTGCACAGAATTAGATACAGCCCTTAGCCTCTGTGGTTTTACAGTGTAAAACAGAAAAATGCTAATGTGTGTAGACATAAAGGCAAATTCATTTTAGCATTTTGTGAACAGAGATTATTCTATTTAATCATGTCTGCCTTTCCCAGGTAACCTGTCATCAGATGTCATTTCATTCATAGGATAATTTTTTAAAAATATTTTTAAATAAATTGATTATTTTCTTATATATGAAAGCAACACTTATTTTAGAAAAACTAGAAAATGAAATATTAAAAATCACATATACAGTAATATTATCACCCAGAGAAAAATATTAAGTATATATTTCTGGTGTGTTTGCTGTATCTGTTTAGATATATCTACATATTTTACATAATTGAAATCTGCATCTTGTATGTACATACTTGCTATATATTTGTGTCACAGTGTATGTTTGTATGTTTTTATATTTAAAAATTTGGAGCAGTATTTTAGTAGTTTTATCATATTAGGATAATTTAAAAGTTGAGAATCTAGCTGCAGGTTGCCTAAAAATCATTTAATGCACCGAGAGTTGAAGGGACCATTCTAAGTGTTCTGAGTCCATCCAGACCTGCTTCTCAACAGAGCTGTTGTTCGCTCAAGTGGAAACTCACCCAGCTCTGCATGACTCCTCGGCCAGTGGCTGTCCTGCGTCTGTCCACCCCCACTGACTTATCAGGCTCCAAGCACACATGCACACTTGTTTATAGCAGTCTTCCTGATATGCAGCCACAGCGTGTGCTTTGGAATACTGCCCAGCTACATACCATTCATACCACTGCCCTTTGACTGGTGGCTAATCAGGTACTCTTAACTCCTTCAGCCTGTAAAGAGCTCACCCTGTAGTGCCACTGACACACTTGTGAGTTCTCAGGCTGTGAATATCCATGTACACAAATGAAAGGAGACATAATGGCACAAGTATCACGAAAGGTCACTTATAAAATTAACCAACCTTCTGTTTGCCTTGGCCATACCCTAAACAACTGCTTGAATTTATATTCCTTGGAATGTAAGATAAGATGATGTTTCCTCAAATACTGTAGAGGCAGGTAGCATCTACAGGGACTTCCAAGGAGCAAGAGAAAGCGTTCTTAGCCTCCTGGAATGTGCCCCCTTAGTGATAGAAAGAGTTGCATCATCATCTGGGAAGTCATCTTCACAAAACTTCCTCTGGTCCTCCCCTTCCCCCAGGAGCCTGGTATTTACATGAGCACTTCCATTTCTTGAGAATGAACATCAAGGGGCCAAGGATTTAGCTCAGTGGTTCCGGCGCCTGCCTTGCAAGCTCAAGGACTGGGGTTCGATCCCCAGTTAAGCACATACAATACAATACTGGGTGTGGAGACTCACGCCCAGCAGCAATCAGTACCACATACCACAATGCGGGGCGTGGTGGCTCACGCTCATAATCCCAGCACTCGGGAGGCAGAGGCAGGAGGATTGCTGTTTGAAGCTGAGCTCAGGGCCAGCCTGAACCACAAAGTGAGACACTGTCTCAAAAAAAAAAAAAAAAAAGAATGAATATCAAGCATCTGATATGGGTGAGGGGTGGGTTAGGGAGAGAAAGGGAAGGGGCAGGTGGAGGGAAATTAGGCAGGGTAGTAAGACTGTGCAGAAAGGTAGCATGAGGCTCAGAACCCACCTATTATCTCAACCGACACTTTTTTTCTCCAAAATAGATTTTTACCCCTTTAACAATCAAAAGACATTTCCTCTATGTGGGAGTGGAAAGAAGAAATATACATAATAAGAGCAGATCAAGAAGGAGTGTCTATGTGAAAAGGAGATACTAAAATGAGCATGCTATGTACAAACATCTCCACTAAGCAGTAGTTAATCAGAGCTTTCTTGCCTGACACTTACTAAAATGATATCATTATCTTCGTTGCTATTCCAGCAATTTCAGGAATACTTTGCCTACGGGTCAGAGCGCTTCTATGAACCACGTATATGAGCCCTTTATACTTTCAGAAAGGCAAGAAGAGAAGTGGCTCTATCAACTACCTGGGCAGAAATAAATCGGCCTTCTTCCTCATGTGTCTCACAGACACCTACAAGAGCTGTCCTCTGCCTCCTCTCATGGTTAAGGATGTTAATTTGTTTCTCAAGCTATCCAGAATTTAGGCTCTTTGTAGACTCAGGCCCCTTTGAAGTTCCCGTGAGAGACCACGAGGTGCATGCCTAATTGCTTCATGGATGATACGCAGCTATAGAATGAAATCCAGCCATCACTCATTAACTAGCTCAGCTTATTAAGTCTTGACAGCTAACAGAACTCAGTCAAATATCTCTGATTAGAAGCAGCTTACGGGACCCCAGAGCAGGGCGGGGAAAATGGCAGTGTAGATTGAGTTACCGTGGTAACGTCAATTTCTTCTGTTTGAATTTAGACAGCTGAAATCTAAGGACAATGGAAATGAATTTGCCAAATGCTCTTCCTGCTTTCACTGATGGCAGTAGGAACAAATAAAGACCATCTCTTTGTTGAAATACTGTTCATAGTTATTGACAAGAATAACTGTTAAAACTTTTGCCTCACTAAATCTCTGCTAGATAATAAGATACACATATATTATTAGATACATTAGAATTTCAAAGATCATGTTTTTTCATAGTAGGAACGTACAGTCAACAGCTTATGATATGAACATGGAGTCACAGCACAAATCAATGCATGACTCTCCTGTAAAATTGGTGTTAAAATATGCACAAATCTGGCTGACCAATTTGTTCTCTACTCCATGTTACAGATAATCATCCATGGAGTTCTGTAACTTTCAGCCATTATTATTTTCTTTAAATAATTTCACACTTACAAGTTAATAGTTGATCTGAATTTGAATACACACATTTGTACATATCACAGTCTAAGAGTGGTTTCACAACCGAAAACCAATACCAGAACTTTTTGTGATTGGCTGAGCTGAGGAAAGGCAACAGTGAAGAACTAGCCATATAAGATGTATCCTCTTTCACCATGTAGCCTGTTTAAAGCAAGAGACAATTGGACTTATGGGTCTAAGATTGCAGGTTCATTTGCCTGAGTGTTGGACCTATTACTAACATTATGAATTAATAATCTCCTAGTCTCACAATTCTATGGAATCAACATTTTTTTTTATTTTTTATTTTTTTAGTTTTTTGAGATAAGGTCTTGCTTTGTATTTCCGGCAGGTCTTGAACTCAGCCTAGAACTCACAGCGATCCTCCTGCCTCAGTCTCCCAAGTTTTGTGCTTACAGCTATGAGTCACCATACCCAACATTGTTGTATGTGATTACCAGGAATTGAACTCAGGACCTTGTGCTTGCTAGGCAGGTGCCAGAACCACTAAGTTAAATCTCCAGCCAGAACAAACATTTAATTGAAAATATGTAATGTGCCAACCGCCACGCTAGCTGCTGGGGCCACGTGAGGGTGAGAACTGTTATGGAGGTAAAAACCATGCTCATAGGAGCGCATTGGCAGATGAGCACCTGAACCCTTCCTCGAAGCCAAGTGAGGACTGATGGGAGAAGTCTGTCCTGGCCCATGTGAACTTGCACAGACTGAAGCAGTTTTGCCTGGAAGAAGAAGGGAAACCTTGACGGCAAAGGTGGCCTTTGAGCTACATATTTAAGAATATAGTTTAACAGTAACACAGAAAATGAAAGGGATCCCAGATAGAGGGAACAGTATGTGACAGGTGTCAACAAAGAAAGCTCTTTGCATGAGTGATTGGCTAGATGCTATCATTTTTAATTTACTTGAGAAAAAGAGGAGGAAAATAGGGTGTATTTTATTCAAAGAACAGATGGGTGAGACTGTCAGATCAATGGCGATTAAAGTTACATGACTATGGAACAGAGGTTACTTTTCCATCCAACCAACGGTCTGTGTCTGAGCTCTGTGCCCAGCACATTGCACTTGAGAGTGGAGAAGTTTGGAGGACAGTGGATTGGTTAGGAAAGGGCCCCTGAGACTCACAAGCGGTGGTCTGGAGTGCCATCCTGGGGATGCCAGATGCAGGGCTGGTTAGTACAGCACTGCAAGCTGCAAAGACAGCTTAGCCTGCTCTGCCATTGCCCTGTGAGCTATGCAGGCCACGGAGAGCTTCAGAGCTCAGCTCCCCCAGCCAGAGAGACACGGGTGCAAGATCTATTTCTTCTGTTGTTCACTTAGCATGGGATGTGGGACAAGTTTATTTCCTTTCTTTAAAGAAATTAAGCATGTAATTATATCTACCTGTAAAATAGAATGATGGTAAATAAAATGTACCATATATAAGTGCACATGTATGCTCATATAGTCTTTTCAATTCCGTACTTAAAGAAAAGCTTTTTCCTTTGAGGGGGCTTGTATTATGCTTCTCTTCACTATAAACTGGAAAAAGAAACATTTACTGTTTTGTTTCTTTTACACTTTTGTGAATTTTCAATAATAAACTTTACTCTTAATTTTTATGTACAGCAGTATCTGTTCATTGAATTTTTATAAGAATTATAAATAGTTTGAAATGTTAAATGTCTGTAACCTTTCAAATGTTAATTTTTGTAAGTAGTGTTTACACTTCAGAAATTATTAAATTTTAGTAAAAGGCACTAAGCCTTTTGAGATTCCTTGTTATATTCTTTTTTACATCTTGTCCCTCCTCCAAAAAAACCATATTAAAAGCTGAGGATGTAGCTAAGTGGTAAAGCACTGGCCTGTTCCTCTGACCCCACGCTGCAAAAAATAAACACAGTAAACAGCCCAAACCATGTTGAAATTTCTTCATTCACCTGAGAGTTTCTGCACCATTCTTTTTAATGGCTAATCTGGTATAGCATGATAGAATCTGTCCCACTATTTTCCTATAGGTGTGTATTTACCTTGGTCCTGTTTTTTTTTTTTAATCATTATCAGCATTGAAATCATAGACATCTTTGCTCATGTTCTTCCTTATAAAACTATTAATGATATAGCATAAGTTTCCAGGGTTTCCAGGAGTGAGATTGTAGGACTGAAGAACAAATATAGTTTTAGCCTTAATAGATGTTACAATAAATGACATAACTTGATTAATGGAAAGAGTTTTTAGAGTATTTGTTTGTTTGATGTTCCCAGTGGCCTTTTGGGTAAGCAATGTAGATGCTATTATTTTCCACTGAAGACAGAATAGAGGCCCAAGATGCAGAATGATTTCTTAGAGTTACTCAGCTAGATGGTATCTGACTACAACCTAGAACTGACACTTGTCCTTAAAAAACGACACACAAGGGCCAGGGATATAGCTCAGTGGTTCTGGTGCCTGTAACCAGAACCTGTAACCTGTAACCTTGCAAGCGCAAGGACCCGGGTTCGATCCCCTGGTAACCACATACTATCCTGGGTGGGGAGACTCACCCCAGTAGCAACCAGTACCACATACCACAGTGCCAGGCGTGGTGGCTCACGCCTGTAATCCCAGCACTCGGGAGGCAGAGGCAGGAGGATTGCTGTGATGTGAGTTGGAGGCTGAGCTCATGGCCAGCCTGAACAACAAAGTGAGACCCTGCCTCCAAAAAAAAAAAAAAAAAATGACACACAAGCTTTACCTACGTTTTTGGTTTTGATAGCTCAGTTAGATAAAAATCCACAAAATCCTTTAAGGAGAGGAAACATATCTTTGGTTCAGCCACCAGGAGAGGGCAGTAGTTGAAATGTTTATTTTCCTTAAAATTAGCACCCTCAGGGCCGGGATTTAGCTCAATGGCAACATACCTGCCTCATAAGCACACGGTCCTGAGTTTGATCCCTGGCACCATAAAACCTTTGTTTCTGTTGACATTTGTCATGCCTTGATTTTAGTTTTGCTTACTTATTTGATTATTGAAAGCTTTATTAAGATTTTGTGGACACTTTTCAAGATCCATTTCCTTGGATTGTTTTTCTTAAGGTATGGAAACCCACAGCAGAGGGTATTCTAGGGTTTGGAAGAGTACACACACGTTGTTTTCTTGCTTCCATTACGGAACTTCTTCACATATTCTGACTAACTCCCACTTTTGAAAATTCACTGTTCATGTAACTGTTTGCTCATCTATAAAATGGGGGAGAATATAAATAAATACCCCCTGAAGCTAGATTAAGGAATCGCAGATGAAAGCTATTTAACCCAGCAGGTATTTCACAGCAGGAGCTCAGTACACGCATGTGAGTGTGTGGTCCTCTCTGCAGCCAAACTGGTCCTGCTTCGAGACACAGGTGTCCAGCGATGACCAGCAGGAACATATACGCAGCATATACATTTAAAAAACAACTTTCTTCTGTACCACTATCCACATGCCAATAAGCTGCTGTGCATTTTATACCCAAAGAGAGTATCGATACAGCACATCTCCTTAAATAGAAGTGAAGTTATAGGAAACTCCTGGCATTTCCAGGTACTATTTTTGAGTGACAAGTATTTAAACCACAGTGAACACTTTTGTTCCTGCAAGAGTGTGATTGAGAGGAACAGCAAAAAAGAATCTTAGTTTCTCTTCCTCTGAGCAAGCAGTGTTTTCGTAGCCGTCTTTTTTGGAGATAGGAAGGAGTGGTTAGTTAAAACCAACAGCATGTGTAAATAGGGCCAAGAAGAGTCAGCATTTACTCGCCTTCGCCAGTGGACAAATCTCAAAAATGTGGCTCAGGAGACATTGGTGCACAGAAGTCTTTTTCCCTTCAAAAAAAATAGTTTGTTTCTAAATGGAGCAGCTGAGGAAGTCAGTTGTGTACTTGTCGCATGATGTCTGAGTGAGAGACGATGTTTAGATGGAGCCTACTAATTTCCAAAGTGCCATTTTAAATAATGGTAAAGTGTAAGGTAAGCAAAGTGAAGCCAGGAAATTCAGTTACAGCTGACATTTCATTCTTTCCGAAGTTTGTGAAAAGGCCACACCTAACTTTGCATTTCCCCAGGAAGAAGGGCGGAGGTTCGCTTGGTGTGACACCCGGAGTACTGTTGAAACAACAGTGTTATTCAGTTTCTCTTCTGTGAAGAGGGCTCACAGAGACTGTCTTGGGCTGGCTTCATCTGCGTGTGCTGCTCTGATCCACAACACTTGGGAAAGGGAGGTCCAGGTACCTGTTCTGGGCTAAAAAGTAGAGAGAACATTTTCCTGACCCTGCCTCCAAATGCCATCGGGCCTGCTGGCTTCAGAAAGGGTTTTTCTGAAAAGGAAGAGCTTTCTCAAGGCAAATAATTAAAATGAGTACAAGACTTAAGGTACACAGGGCTCCCTTCCTGACAGGAGAAGAGTGAAGACATTATAGAATCTTTTCAGCCTCCCCAGTGAGGAAAACGAGGGCAGAGAAATCAGGGGACAGCACAGAATTAAGAGTTCAGAGGGAGAACAAGGAACCCTGATGCGGTCGACAGCCCTCTGCCCCGGGCATGAGTGGGTGACATTTCACGTGACCTCACCAGGGGCACAGGAGAGAAGAGAGTGGGGTAAGGAGAAGGCCACATCCTCAGGTGAACCCCAGACTTACTGATGAGAGAGCCCTTGTTTGTAAAAAGGTAATGATAGTAAAAATGATTATAAATAGCCCAGAGCATGTCAGAAGCTGAATACAGGGTGTGCAGTAGATGCTTAATAGGTGATAGCTTTTTATTACTCAATTGTGCTATACCATGAGATCCAGAGAAAAATAAGTAAGCATCTTTGCACTGAAACAGCGGTTTGTGGTTTGGTTGGGAAGAGATGTGCATATATATATATATATATATATATATATATATATATATATATATATATATATACATATACATACATACATACACACACATACAAACATACACACACATACATACATAAACACAGTGAGTGTTAAGTGTGATGATACCAACAAGCTATGTAAGAAGTGTGACGAGCGTAGTTTGGGAAGCCCAGAGAATGGAGATGTTTCACAGGTTTTTGGAGACAAGTAATAATTTTGAGGTGAAGATTTTTCAAGAAGAGAAAAATGCGCATAGCATGCTAAAATATTGTCCCATGAAGTAACATTTTATTATTAAATATTAAATTAACCTATGTACAAGAACATAGAGATGCATTGGGGTCCATTTATGGATGGAACAGGCCGTCCTACAGCTGTTTTTATTTTTGCAGTACCAGGGATCAAACTCAGGACCTTGTGCTTGCCAGGTAGGTGCCACTGAGGTACATCCCCAGCCTGAGATGCATTTGATTTATAATGCCGTGCTTTAAAGTGTCCAGATAGAGAAGCTAGACAGGATGATATAAAGGACCACATGTTACATGTTCTAAAGGGCTTAGAGGCCATTCTTTGTAGCAGCAGGTCGATACTGGAAGATGGGCAGGGGCCGGCTGCACCTGCCTCACAACATGAAGTCTTGAGTTTGATACCTGGTACCAAAAACAAAACTTTAAAAAATAAAACAACTTTTAAAAAAGAAAATGGATAAAGTGAGAAGTAATGCAACAGGATTTGTGGTCTGTAGCAATTACGCTAAGCATAGCGTGGTGGCACACTCCTTTAGTCTCTGCACTCTGGGAAGCTGAAGCAGGAAGATCGAAAACTTGAACTCAGCCTGGCTAGGTTGGCAACTTTTAAGGAAACTTGGCCCCCAAATAAAAAAGAACTCCCCAGTATCTCTATCCAAGGTCTTGAATTCAGTTCCTAGTAACACACACACACACACACACACACACACACACACACACACACACACACACACAGAGTTACTCTGTGGATAGGTGACAAACTCTAAGAAGTGACAGTACAAGAAGTGGTAGGAAATTAGAAGGATACTGACATGTGGGTGTTTGGTCACTGTGCTCCAAGACTGATCTGGGAGGGCAGGTAATGTTTACTATTTGTGAATGATAAAATAGACTGTTATCTACACAGATACACTCAAGATATAACTTATATTTTTCTATATTTCTAAACTATGTGGGTGGTCTCTGAGTTTTTGCAGGTTGTTGAAAGTCTCAATAGCAACAGCAAAAACGTCCATATAAAAATAAAATAACACAGTTCAAACCTGAGTGTTCAAGGTGTGTTCTCAATCCCTTTTTGATACAGACTTTGTAATTAAACAGAAGTCTTTTCTGGATGGGGCTCGTCTCTTGATAATATGTCATTATTAGAGAAGTTTGGATTTAGACTCTGTGTAGATGTTTTAACCATTTCAATTGTCAGGGACCAAATTCTTTAGGAGAATTTTTGGTCAGTAATATAATTTCAATTATATTGGAAATTCAAAAACATTTTGAAAAGAGAAATATTTTCACTCTTTGTGACACTGATCAGCCATCCGTTATTTTTGCCTGAACAAAAATTCTTTCAAATGAAAACATTATTTTTTTCAACTGAAAAGGTATAAAAACTTTTTTTCTGTTTTTATCAGTAAATATTCTTTCCTTTTTCTTAAACTGCTCATAGGTTACTTTTCTTCTTTCTTATACTGACAGTTATGAAAGCACAGTAATTTTGCTGTCTGTCTTTTAAACTTACCAAGAGAGGTTTTTATTGTTGTTGTTATTTCACTATGTTAGGAATGAGGGCTTTGAACTTTCCTAAAATAAGGAAAAGTAATATTATTTTCAAAACTTGGATATAGAAAAGAAATTCCTAAGATGTATTTTCCAACTTAAAAAGGTATAATACTTTAAATTAGAAAGTACATATAAAAGACTATAGAAAGGAATATATAATACATAGGTACACTTTAAGGAACTAAAAAAGGAAGCATCTATATTCCCATTACCTGTCTGAAGAACGTTATCATCACTATTGAAGGCTGTATGTACCTCTTTTTTATTGTAGTCTTGTCTCCCCTACTATTTTTCTAGATTTTGAGTCAGTCATTGTCTTGTTTTTCTTTAGTTTTACCACATATTTATGTATCTCTGAAGAATATTCTGTATTATTTAACCCTTTATGTAAAGAGAATCACATGTCCCAGAAACATTATGTCCTGAATTTCATTCGTATTGATCTATGTAGTTTTAGTTCATTTAATTAATTAATTTAATTTTAATGCCATTTATTTTACATGTATTATATTATGATTTATGTATCCAATCCACTATTAATAGACTATGTACTTTATCATGTATATATCAACCTTTATTTCCTTTCTTATTAATATATTCTTATACATTATTTGAGGCTTTCCTTAAGGGTAGATCATTGTAATTTGTAAGTAATGATAATCTTGGCCTTTCTCCTTTTTAATTCATATAATATTAAATTTCCTTTTCTTACTCTATTGAAGTAGCTGAAATCTTCAATGTTAAACAGAAGTTATAATGGACAAACTTTTCAGTGATTTTACAGAAAGTGACTTCAATTTTCACCCTGGAGTATGATATTTATTATAGGATTTTGATATGTTACTCTTTTATCCAGTTGTAGAATTTTTTAATTCTTTGTTTACTAAGAGCTTTAGTTATAAATTGGTGATATTTTACTCATTACTTTTTATATTCACTTTGAGATTATACTTTCCTGTTTTTAATCTGATGAGTAACATTGATATTGAAGCAGTCTTGAGTTATGAGAGTAACTGAAACGGGCATGTTATTTTTCTTTATATATAATTTGAACTACTTATATTTGTTCAGATTTTTGCTTGTATGTTCAAGTAAGACTGTCCAGTGTTCAGTTTTTCCATAAAGTTCTATGACTTTGGTTTTTATATATTGCAAAGATCTGTTTCAGGAACAGAGTATTCTTATGTTTTCCTGCTGAATTAATATGTGCTTTTATCATATGCTATGATCCTATTTATCTGTTTGCCTGAAGTTAATTTTGCACACATTTAATTTAGCAAAAAGATTTCTAGGCCAGTATTTGCTTTTATTTATCTTTCTCCAACCTTCTTTTTTCAAAGACACAGCAGGTTTTAGATTCATCTTTGGTAAATCTAGATCTTTGTTTCCTACTAGATTTACCAAAATGTAATTCTCACACAATAAAACTCACACATTCTACATACACAGTATGGTGAATTTTGATTAGTAGCCCGTGCAGTCATGTAACCACCACCACAATAAAGATACAGATAATCTCTATCCCAGCACTGAGAGTTCCTCCTGCCCTTTACTGTCAATTTCCTTCACTCATTTCTGGCCTCAGGAAACTTCTGGTCTGTTTTTTATCAGTACAGTTTTGTCTTTTCTAAATTGTCATACAAATAAAACCATGCAGTTCATAGCTTTTGGTGTGTGACTTCTTGCACTTAGCAAAGTACTGTTTAGATTCATCTCTGAGTTAGAAATATCAGAATTTTATTCCTTTATATTTAGCTATCATTCCACTGTATGGATATACCACAATTTCTTTGCCCATTCACTACCTGATGGATGTTTGTATTGTTTCTAGTTTGAGGCCATTATGAGTAAATTTAGTGCAAACATTCACATGCAAATCTGTGTGAATATGTTTTCTGTTTTTTAATTTTATCCAACAATCTGGTTCTTTTAACCAAAATCTTTAATTAATTTCTACTGTTTAGTAGCTTATGTTAACACATTTGTATTCATTTTCACCATCTTGTTTTTCAGTTTATGCTTTTCCTATGCTTTATTTTTCTTTTTTCCTTCGTTTGCGTTGAGTGAATTTTGCTTGGTTTGAAGTTTTTTGTTTTTTTCTTCTATTTGTTCATACTATTCTCTTTCAGCGCTTCCTCCAGAGATATAAGCATCCTGTCTAACTCAAAATCTTACCTCAAACTGTATCTATCTTCATTTTTCTCCCAAACAGTTTGGAATCTCAAAATTCTTTAATTTTGATCATTCCTCTGCAGTCTGAGGTACCATGATTATTCAGTTTTATCTTATGTCTTTCTATTATTATTACCACCATTTGTTTATAGTCAGCATCTGTTTTATACAGCACATGTTCACTTAAGTTTAGACATACATTTTCCAGGTTTTTGCTTGCTACTTTTTCCTCCATCACCACTTTTTCTCTGAATTGCACTGTTTAGAAATTCCGTAATACAGTGTAAACTTTTTATAGTTTGTTTGCCCTAAAGTGCCTTATACTTGTGCTTGTTTTTGAAAAATAGTTGTGCTAGGTAAATATATAATTTGATATGCAGGGCCAGGTGTGGTGGCTCATGCCTGGAATCTCAGCACTTGGGATGCAGAGGCAGGAGGATCACTGTGAGTTCAAGGCCAGCCTGGGCTACATAGTAAGTTCAGGGCCAACCTGAACAACAAAGCAAAACCATGTTTCAAAAAACTGTTTTAAAAATTGATATCCAGTACCATTTTCCCTAGCATTTTAAAGGCATTTACCTCCAGGATTTTCTTCTTTTGAGAGATCAGCTATCAAACAATGATTCATCTGTGGATTATATGCTTTTTTAAATGATGATGTTCTGCAGTTTTACCAGGTTAGATCTAGATGAAAGTTTCTTTTTATTAGCTTCCTTGTGATTCCTTTGGTTTCCTAAATTTGTTGATTCTGGAAATGTCTCAGAAAAAAATCATTCTAATGCTGTCTTTGACATTCTCCATTTTTCTTCTTGTACTCCACCTTCAATACTTGTTTTCTTCCATATTACCCATCTCTTTTCTATTTCTGTACAAGATTATATGTAGTTTCTTTTCATGTCTCACATCACTAATGCTGTTTTGCGCTTCATCTAATTTAGTATTGGATTTACTCATTGAATTTCTAGTTGTTATATTTTCATTTCTAGAAGTTGTTTTTGGCTGTTTCTCACATCTACTTAATCATTTTTCATATCTTGGGGATTTTTTTTACATATTTTAAAATCCTGTTTCCTTTTTTAAGAACTTTAGTGTGTGTATTCTGTGTTGCATACATTCCGTATCTGCAGCCCATTGAGTGAATTGTACAGTTTGTTCTTCCTTTTGGCACTGACTTCTTTATGTATTTTATGATTTATGAATGTGAATTCAATTATTTGGAACTCTGAAAACCCTTTGAAACTTAGTGCTTAAGTTCATTATTCTAAAAAGGCTTCATGTTTTCTTTTCTTTTCATTTTTTGGTACCAGGGGTTGGACTCAGGACCTTGCACTTCTGAGGCAGGTGCGATGCCAATGAGCTAAATCCCCAACTTCATTTTCTTCTGCCACATGTTCGGAGGCACTGCCACCATGACATTTTACTATGCATGTTTGGATTTGGGAGAAGGTGCATAATGAACATGTAATTTTTGGTCCTAAACTATAAAGGCAAACTTGAAATTGTCTGAGATTGCATTTTTTCCTCTCCCCTCACCAAGAATGATCCTGAGGAGAATGTTATAAAAATCTGCCTCCTGGGGATTTCACCTTTAGGGGCTGATGGCTTTAACCTTTATGTCCTGTCCTGTATGGACATTAAACTGACTTCCCACAAATACCCGCCATAAGTTATGTGGTCTCTCTAGGATACATAACCGCTTCAGGACTTTGGGTAAGTCCCCCTTAGCTTTGTAGGCTCTCGTTTTCTTCTTGTTTTTGACCTTAACAATTACTGTTATTGTTTTGTGCTTTGAAGAATATTTTTCATGTTTGCCCCAGCACTTGTAAGCGTTTTACTCAAATTTGCTACATTTTGTCAATGACAAGACCTCTCTACTTGAAAGTTGAAATGTTTCCCAGAAGGAAAGCAATAATAAATTAAATTCGTCTTATTCATGTATTTTATCGCAACCAAAGAGTTGACTTTACATCACAGTGGAAATACATTTTGACTTAAAAACAAAATGTAGTGTGGACTTAGCATCCCTAATCCAAAATCCAAACTGTTCCAAAATCTGAAGATTTTGAGCACTCAAAATGCAGATTGTGGTACATTTTGGATTTTGGATCTTCCGGCTAGGGATGTTCAATTGATCTATACAAATATTCCAAAATCTGAAAAACTTGTGATCCCCAGTGACAGATACTTGACATATAGTTGGTTTACATAAATACTATCATTCATTTTTAGAAAATTTCACCCTTTGGAATAGAATTAGACAACGTCTTTAAGAAGTAGTTACTCATTTACTTACTTTACAACCATATTTATTGAGCCTCTATGTTTTAGGTGCCAAGAATCAGATAAATCAATGATTGATACAGACAGAAATCCCTACACCTGATGAAACTGTGTTCTAGTTATAGAAGACAGGCAATTAAAATAAACAGATAAAATATGTAGTATATGATAAGGTGGTAAGTGAGGTAGGGTCAGCTAAACTCTTTAAGGGGGAAATTGGGAGTTCTTACTCATTTTTAAAAATAATATGTTGGCTGTTAAATTCATGCAAAAAGCTTTTAAAAATTGACCTATTGCATGTTATCTACTGCAGCATTATTAATTCTAACTTAAGTTTGTAAAGAGTAGGGTGAAGTTGGCAAGTATATTTATAGAAATTTTTAAATTAAAAAAAATTGTATAATTCCCTCGGTATCTCTTAAATAGATAAATATTAACTATTATTGAACTTTTACAATGTGTGCCAAAACTTTTTTTTGAAAAAATCATCAGGTTCTAAAAATAGCATTAAACTGGAAATGCTCCTTTCTACCCACCAACCACCATAAGGACAAAGACAAAATACCAACTAAATAGCAAAGGGGACTAAATACCCATTGTACTTAACTCACTAAGTTGGTTCTGAAAGTTGCAACTGGTGAAAGTATAAAAGACCATTCATTTCTTTAGTGTGAAAACTGACAAACAGGGCAGAAGTAATCGAAGGGAACAAAGAGAGCAGCAGAGTCCTTTAAAGACAGCAGCGGTGGACACCAGGGTGAAAAGCAGCATGCACTGTTTTAAAAAGAGCACCATTAATCCAGAGACTAAAGCTGTGCACACCAAGAGCAAAAGAGCATTTACAGCTCAGTTCCCACAAGGGCATGACCATGCCTTGTTCCAAGGGCATCAGCAGAGGGACGGAGAGTCTGTTGTTGAACAATGGAAGCAGCTACCCGCAGGAAGCAGGGTGAGAGTCTGGGGCAGTGTCCTGACACCAGTGACTTCACTGATCCAACCTGTGCAAGTATTGGGGAAGGGCTCCACACCAGAAGAATCACTGCTGCAGGTTAGTCGTTAGTACGGATGCTCTGCATAGATTATGACCACATTATCTGAGACTTTCCATGTTCAATATTTATGTTTAGGCTTTGCTTTCAAAAATTGAAGAAACCAGAATATCTTCTTTTAAGGACCAAAGAACTTTTGAGAAAATGTAAATCATTTTAATGGTTTTTCCTTACTGTAAAAAGTGACATGTTTATTGGGAAAGGGATCAGAAAACCATGATTTTAAAAGTCACCAATAATCTTGGGAAAAACACTATTAAATTTTGTTACGAATTTGCAGATCCCAAGCTGTGTACTGCAGTATCCTGGGCACCGTAATGCATTCTGAGTGCAGCTCTGGGTTGGCACAAAATATTTTCATCAACAAGGTTAAACACATCTGTACAGCACTGTGCTATTACCTGAGGTCCTTCCCAGTTTCAGGATTAGACCCCACTACATTCCTTTTGTGACATCATATCTACAAAACTGAGCCTTCAGTGATCGCTAAGTTTTTAGTGAAAAAATGAGCAGCATGTAGAACAGGAAATGAGGGTAGTGTTATCCACTCTGATCCCAAAATGTGAAGTTACATACTACCCAACATGTATACACAAATTATTACAAGGTCATTTAGGAAGGAAATAAAAATAGGACCTGTCATTTGTGTGTGTCATTTTTTTTCAAAGAGCCATTAAGTCATTAGAACATAAATGGGTGTGTTGTCTGGGCCAAACTGCTAAATAAACTGTACCGGTACAAAATTATCTTGGCCTGGATGCACTGTGACAAAATACTGAGATGGTAAGGCCTCCCAGAACGGTTGGGGAGCCTAGAATGTGTATCTTGCCGGAGTTTTTCTAACATATATCCACAGGTATTTTCAAAGCCTATTGTTTTCTTTTACTTAACAATGTATTATGGAAATCTTTTCATATCACTAATATAGATCATTATTTTGAAATTTTAATGACCAGGCAGTCTTCATAAATTCAGCCATCATCCAGTATGAGAGGGTTAGTGAAAATTGATCTCCACAGTGACTAGTATGGTCAAACTCTGCACATCTTCTTTGTTTACCTAGCTGGTGATTCCTTAAGCTAGATTTCTTAGAAGTGATTTGCTGAGTCAACAAATAGGTACTTCCTAGTGCCTTTGATATCCACATGGAGAGAAAGAATGTCAATTTGCTCTTTCAAAAAGATTGCACCAGTTTCTTTCTACAAATAGTTTTATGAGTAAAAAGAAATGAAATATCGGAAAGCTCATAGCCATCAGAGCTCAGATCTGTTAGTGAACCAGGGTGTTTTCCTTTCTAGCCACTAAATAAATTGAACCCCAGTGAGAAAGTTGGGTATGTTTGTGCTGGCCAGCAGCTTCCTGGAGCCTCCAGCCCCACAGGTCCAGCTGAAGTCAGAGGTTGCTGATAGCAGCATGCGAGGAGACACCCACTGACAGACAGAACAGCTTCTCAGCAGGCAGCTTCTTCAGCCTTTGGCTTACTAACTGGCTTTCCAAAATGGCACTGTACTGAGCTCCCCTAAAATTCATGCCCCACTGCATAGCTTTCACTCTACCGCTCTGAAGAGGAGGCACGTGAGCAAAATAAGACTTGGTATTGGTAGTGCTTTGGAGAGAACAAATTTCAGAGTACTGTGAGGGCCCACAGGAGCCTTCCTTTTCCATGGTCCACAGCATATGTATTTTTACCTGTGACCCAATGTGCATCCCTGTATTTTGATGTATTTTATGTACACGAGCTGGTATTTTCAATTATGTTATTGGGAAAAACAGTGCTTTATTTGATCATGAAATATAGATGGTATATTTGGGGAATATTCCATTTTAAGAAAACTCTAGAGCCCTTCAGCTCTCTGAGAAAGTAGGCTGTTTTTCATAATCTGAATTATCATAAGTGAGTAAGATTTTCCTCTATTTTCACAGGATAGAAATATGTTTTACCTCCTTTGAAGCCCCTTTTTTTAAAAAATGTGTTAGATTTCTGTCACTGATAAATTATCTAAGAAAATCAACTTAAAGAAAGGATAGTTTATTTTGGCTCATAGTTTCAGAGATTTCAGTTCATGGTCAGAGGTGGAAGAGTCTGGGGGAGACAGTGAGGAAAAAGAGAAAGAGCAACCCAGAGAGCAGAGCCCAGGTAAGAGAGCTGTAGTTCCCACCATGATGCCCCTGTGACCTCTCGAGCGAGGCCTGGCCTCCAGAGCCATCAGATGGCGAATCCCTCAGTGAGTTACAGCCCTCACGGCCCAACTGTCCTCCCACAGTCTCACCTCTTAACATTGTTGCTTCAACACACGAGCCTTTGGGAACATCTTAGATCTAAATTGTATCAGATGAAGAACCTGCCTACTTTACTAATATATTTTTAAATAATTCTATTATAATTTTATAAGATTTCCTATTAAAATAGCAGTCTAAAATTTTTTGAGAAATTAGTGCTTAGCCAACTCTGAAAATGTGAATGAGCTCTGCTGGTAAAGGCCCCAGGTTATTCTTTCCAAACTGAAACTAAAATTAGTGGGATAAGATGTGAAGCAGGATAATCCTGCTTTAAAAAGAAAATATTTAAAATGTTGGTGTAGAGAAATTAAACCTGAGTTGATAGTCATCACTCCATTTTGCCTTTACTGGATGCATTTCATACACAGATTCAACTTGTGTTCACTTTTATCAGAAGAGAAGCAAAAAGACCACCCTGGTCTGTTTATCAAACAATTGCACAGAAAGGGCCTTTCCCCCTTTGTGTAGTTAGAGAACGTCTGAGCTGTTGGAAATCTCCATGTGACAGCACTGCCACGAAATGTTTCCTTTAGAATATCTTTGGAATAATTCCGGCAAGTCTCATGCGATTGGCTGTGTTAACTTTAGAGAAGTCAATTGTATTAAGAGAAGGGTGAATTTCTTCCTTTATCTATGACTAGTACACTTAAGGAAAAATTCACCTTTGCAGGACTTGAGGAGAATTTTAAAGATTAATGTCTGTAATTTGTGATTGACTAGTAGGGCTTTTTTTTTTCTTATTTTTTTAAAAACCAACAACAGGCCTGCATTCAGAGCACTGGATATATTTATGGATTTCAGAAACATGTGCCAAAAAATGTGCTGTAATTATAGAGTCCTCATCTGCAGTGCCTGGAGCAGTGTTTCTTCAAGATCAAGGAACAAGGGTATCCATGATTTCTGGGTGGTTCCGTAGGCCCTGTCATTAACTACAGAAAATCAAAATCCTTCTTTGCACTCTTGTCCTTGAGAAATGAAAATGCATCTATATGGGCAGACCCCTGACCTCTGAATTTCCTTGAGACAGCTTCATACATTACTACTTTTAACCCCACCATTTTTTATCAGATCTTCAGCAAATTTATGAATTATCTGATAAGAGAATTAATAACTTAAATAAATCCAGTCCTGATACTTACTCATTTAGCAAACATTCATAGAGTCCTGCCATTGATCAACATTCATAGGATTTCAGAGATGAACAAGACAGATACCGTCACTGCCCTTGAGAAGTCTTGATTAAATCAGGAAGCTTTCAAAAAGGCCCATGTCTGGGCCGGGGATTTAGCTCAGTGGTTCCAGCGCCTGTCTTGCAAGCGCAAGGGCCTGGGTTCGGTCCCCAGTAACCACATACAATACTGGGCGTGGAGACTCATGCCCAGCAGCAATCAGCACCACCTACCACAGTGCCAGGTGTCGTGGTTCACGCCTGTAATCCCAGCACTCGGGAGGCAGAGGCAGGAGGATTGTTGTGATGTGAGTTTGAGGCTGAGCTCAGGGCTAGCCTGAACCACAAAGCGAGACCCTGTATCAAAAAAACCCCCAAAATAAATAAATAAATAAATAAAAGGCCCATGTCTGAAAATTATCAAAGCGCTTTAAGGGAACTTGAGGGATCCGCTACAAGTCCCAGCCGAGAGTGCAGGCCTTCCCTGAGGAGCTCCTTCCTGCTCAGCTGAATCTCAGAAGTTGAGAAGTCAGACCCCTCCTCACCATGAAGTCCAGGGAGAGTAGATCCCTTCAGCCAGAGGCCCCACTGCCTCCAGGGCACAGTATCAGCCTTGCAGTGACCCAGGTGCCAGTGCACTCCATTGCTAGTTGTGTGGTACCTTCACATGGCTCCGTGTGCTGCATCACATCTGTGGTTGGCATTGTGGTCCACAAGCCACTGACAGTTATGGGCCGTGGCAGAATTGTGAGACTTTAAGCACTTTTTTCCTTTCGGAATAACCCTAACTGTTGTACCAAATTTATGTTACTCGGTTTAACTTGATTTTTGAGTCAGCTCTTCAGTGACTTTTTAATTAGTTGCTTAAGTGTGCCTCACATGATACCTTGTGCACTTGCATGTGTCCTGTATTATTTATTCTTGTTTAAAATAAATTCAGATTGTAGTCATCTGTGATTTGAGACAGATCATGAGTGGTTATATCCATCTTCCTATTTGTAAGGTAGTTACGAGTGGTTGTAATTCACCTGAGTAAATAATGTTTGTAAAGTGCTTGTGTGTCACTAGAAGAAAATATCATTATTATCATCACCTATATGATTTCCAAATCAGTACACCAATTACAGAGAGTGCGCCTGCTCAGAAAGGTTGTGTTAGTAAACAACAACACTTTCGATGGTTTTAAATTTGTTTAGTCTTAAACTTCCATTGTTTTGGGAACAGAGTCCTTGAAAAATATCCGTTTCATTTCCTTCTGGCTAGGACCATCCTATTGTCAAAGGGAGGGATGATAATTTGGCCTCTTTTAGTGGAAGCACAAGGGCAAAAATCCTTCCCTAAGGACCAAAACGTGCTTTGAGTCAAGACTCCCATAGTTATTATCTCCTCGAGGACCCTTTGTCTCTGAAGAGACGCGGTCTCAAGTCCTGGGATTCCACTGAAAATCATGTAGCCTTCTGGAGTGCCACACAGAAGTTCCTAAGAGAGAGGTGGTGTTTGTCTGAGGTGTTCTGACACTCTGGTTTTGAAAAGTCTGCAGTACAGAATTCCCATTTAGTTTATTTTTAGCTGGAGTCTGCTCTGCTAGTAAAAATAAAACTATTTTTGTAAGTACTGCTTCTAGTACTCACATCTACATTTTTAAAAACCCGTAGAACACTGGCCACAGTGATAACTGTGTGCAGTGCCTAGATTGTTTCCCAGATGTGTATTAAATGTATCTTTTTGTGATAGCTGCATCATAGGGTCCGGCTCACATGACTTCTGCCCCCACCCCACGGAGCACACAGAGGGACTCATCTCCTCTCGCTTACTTAGAGTAAGTACTTAATGTGTGTGTTTGTCCAGTGTGTGCTGACTGTCCTTTGTGTATTGTCTGTGGCCTCATGTGCACGCATGGCACTGAATAAATGACTGTGATCAAAGTTCCCCATATGAGCCAGTGGACTGCTCTTGTACAGAGTTGTGTGTTTCTATGGCAACTCTCTTGCAAAGATGTTGAATTGTATCCACATATATCTTGCAGATACTGAAAACAAGCTTATGTTTAATTTAGAGAAGCGTTACATTTTGCAGGAGAGGATGCAGCTCCTTGGGTATTACGAGCACACGCACTTTGAAAGCTCATAGGGAAAAAAACCACGATTTCTTTTGTGTTTGTCATTTACCAAAGAGCAGTACTCCATTCAGATCATCTTTAATGTCAATTTTTCATGCTGCTTAGGATAAAAGTCACAAATATATATGCAATTTTATAAAACGAGAAAGGAACAAGCAGGCATTATGCGTCGTCTTGGCCTGTCCCCGCCCTGTCTCCTGTCCCGGTTCTGTACGGAGTCATATCTCCAGCCCCGTGACTTACTCACTTACATCACCCTTCGCCTTCGCTGTTCAAGAAAGCGTTATCTGTGGGCTTTCAGTGAGCCAGCTTCTTCTGATCTAAAGAAAACAAGTCCTGTCCCTGTTTTGAAGAGAGGGTCGTCTCCATGGCTCAGTGCTTTGTTTTTTCATAGTTGGCTTAGAAGAGACGTGAACTTCCTTCCTGAGCGATAGAATACAGTCTAGTGACCATTTCCTAGTTCTCTAGGATGATTCAAAGTAATTTGTGTGATCTGTGAAGTGTGTGTAGGAGAGAGCTTTACTTTGCTTTCAGCTGTCTTCTTTTGCTTTTAGGATATTTTGTTTCTTTGAAAAACATACTTCGGTATATTTTTCGCTTTTCCCTTTCTCACTGGGACACATTCATCTTCCTAAAATCAAATCATCTGTTGCTCTTCTACATGTGTTAATTATTCTGTTGGTTGTTTTTCTCACTGCTTTTGCAGACCTCATTTGCCATAACCCAAGCCTTTCATTTTACTAGATCTTGTTATTGATTTCCCAGTGAGGAAAAGACTTTTCCTTTTTACTGGGTAATTACTTATCTCATTTCAAATGGGGTCAGTTTCTCTGAGATGACTGTCACACTTTAAATGTCTACTTTGAGGGGATGAGAGTCCATTAAGTTGTTGGCTCAGCAGTGTGGTAAAAGAAATGCATAGTTAGTCACCATGGAAATTTTTAAGTATTTGAAGGACAGAGGATAGTTAATTTGACCATTTGTACTTGGCTACTGAGAGCTTATGAGTTACTTTATTAGCGCTGAGAACCAGAGTCAGGGATGATGCTTCTCAGGCTGAGAGGAGGCGGTAGTGCTCTGTATTCCCCAGACATGTTTTTCTTTGCTAAGCCAGGGCTCTGCAGCGCTTTCCCTTGAGTAGGTTCTGCCTCATCCTCTTGCTAAATGAGCAGGCAACACCCCCTCACACACTCCAAAGTGCAGAAGAGACTAAGTTCTATAGTCTCCTTGCTCTTACCTTCCAAAATAGCAGAGAGTAAATGCTGGGCTCTTCTCTGAGGGTGGGGCAAAGAGAGGATCGGTTGTCTCCCAGCATTATGCCCCGGGCCTCCTGCACCCGCCTTGTCCACCTGTATGGTGTTGTGACCCAGTAAACCCTGACCCTGCTGAACCCCCTCTCAAAGCCACACTCTTCCTTTGTGTCCTTTCCCCATCATCCACCGGGCCTTTCTTCATCAGTTGCTTCTGTGTAGTTTGTCTTTAAACCCCAGTTCCCAGGTCTCCTCCTGCCCTGCCTCCCAGGCTCCACTTCCGGCTTTTCTTCTCAGGGGACCCTCTAAGTGAAGCCACTACAGATGTACACTTTGAAGGGAGAGGAAACTGACAGTTAATGTTCTCACCACATTTGTGCACCGTGTGTTTTAGCACCTTTGTGTAAAACTTCGTGTCAACAAACGGTCTAATATATTTTTAATTGAAAGAAATGTTTGTTCAGAGAGTCTAGCTTCTGCATACTTTTTAGCTTCACCTTGCTCCAACCCCACCACCCATCCCCATCCCTTCTCCATCTGGGGCCAATTCCCTCCTTCCCTTTGGCCGCTGCACATGCTACCTTCATCTAAGAGCTTCTTCCTCCCCTCCTGCCACAGCCCAATTGTCCCTGCTTCGGGAAGATCTCTCCTCCCTCTCATGTAACCCACATTCCTATCACAGTATCGCACTCCTTCCCAGATAGATGGCACTTGTCATGGTTGCACCTTTCATCTTGTGGCTCATCTCACTAATGTCTGTCTCCCCAGTGAAGCTCTGAGCTCTTGCAGGCTGAGAGTTCCTTGGCTCTGTGTTTCCAGTTTCTGACACAAGAGCAGGCTTATAGGTGTTCAATGAGTATGTTTTTCTGTAGTACAAAGATTGAATCCAGGGACACTAGACAACTGAGGCGCATCCCCAGCCCTTCATTTACTTTTTGAGACAAAGCCTTGCCAGACTGCCCAGATTGAGTTTGAGTTTGTGGTCTGCGTCAGCTTTCTTAGTAGTGAGATTAAAGCATGAACCGCTGTACCCTATGACTCCTTGAGTGACCATCAGGTTCCCCGCCAGCAGCCATTACACCCTTCTGTGCTTGCACAACCTTGATTTAGTTAAGTATTTCCTCTAGGTGGCCACCTGTTCTAGGGCAGTGAGTCCTGGCCCAGCCCCTGGTCCTCAGGATTCGATTCTTAGTCTGCATAGCTCAAGATTGAACAGAAAGCACCAAAGTCCTTGGTAATGCTGTTGATCTGCTTCACAGACTAGTCCTGGAATAACTCTACTTTGTACCTTTTGTTTTGGAAATAATAAGTCCCCTCATGTGTTTAGGGTAATTCAGTTTTCTGTTTCTGAGGAGATCCTGCTACAAACGGTCCTGACTGAACAAATGAGTAATGAATACCTTAATATCAGTTCTTTCTTCTTCACAGTGTTTTTGGCCCCTGGAATCCCTTTGCAATTCAGTTTTTTCTCCATTTCTATGAAACTTTGGTTCATCAGTGTGGACGATGATCAGCATTGAGCTCAATACTAAAATCCCAAAAGATTTTGAAAAGTGTTTCCTATCACTTAATTCCTTGTAAAAAGAATTTCACCTCTTACCCTTTGGCTTCGCACTTTGTTCGTTACTTTGGGGGCAAGCTCCTCTTTCAGGAGTTTGAGAGTCAGGTGAAGTCATACCCAGCAATTTCCTGTTTGTGAGCCTTGAAGCTCTTCAAGAGTGAAGGCAGGTTTGACAGAATCTGTAGGTGTTTTCAGATGAGGAGCTGATTCATCCCATTTGGTAGTTAGTTCTCCAAAGGTCTTCATCTCCCCAGCTACCACACCTTCTCTCTTCTCTAGATGCTGCGCTGCTTTCTTTGTGTGAGGGTGCAGTTCTCAAGGCGTGACCACTTCATGTATCATATGTCTTCGTTTTGGTAGGATGCATTTTAGACCCTTCCTTCTCCTTGTTAGGGCATAGCTACTATGTAGCAGAGAAGTTTAGTTTGATCCTGAACTTCTCTTATTACTATGGGGCTCCAAATGAGGACCATAAAGTCTGTTATCTCTATAGACCCCCTCCTACCTTGGCTCAGTCTAGCACAATCAAATAAGTGTGGGGTGTTGAGTAAATATCACCTGAAATGCCTACTTATTTGGCACCAAAGACTATAGCCATCTCTCATTATTTACTTGATTTCCTAGTATTTGGTAATGAAGACTGGAAAGTCACTTTTTTTTGGTGAAATGCTTCCCCTGGTAGCATGGTGGTGGGCAGGTAGGTAATCTCTCTGTCAAAGTGTTACTTTTGGCCATGCCATGAGAAGAAAGTCCTGAATCTGTAACACAGAATCTTACATCCTTAAATGGAAGCAGGAAGGACCCTGCTCTGACCAACTGCCTCACACAGATGACATATTCTCCAAGATTCAGAATTACTTTTCTGGCCTCAAGAGCCATTATGAAAGTAGAATAATATACGTAGGAGTGTTTCTTATACCCAGAAAAAAAAATACAAAAGTAAAAGTACTACAAAGGGGCTACAGAGACAAACCTTTATAAAGGATTTTTCCTACTGCTCAGTCCCCTCAGAGCCCCTTCACACACACCTCCAGAGATAGGCCAAGTTAGTCATTGATTTGACCCCATGTACACAGAGAACATCCTTCAGAAACTTTCGAGTGGGTCACCTGCTGCCTCTAATGGCAGTACTTCCCTCACTGACCTCTGAATTCTGAGGGTTTTTTTTTTTTTTAACTTTGGTGATTTCCATTAGAAACAAAATAACACTGAGGCATCTTCATGGTTATCTGAGGAAAGGGCTTTACACACAGCTCATTCAGCCAGCCAACATTTGCACATGTTCTCTGGCTGCCAGGCATTGTTCCGCCTGCATATGATACGTCTGTGCACAAAAGTTTCATCTCTGCCCTCTCAGAGCTTATTCTCTATGGGAGAAACCAAAACAAGCAAATTAGGATATGTCAGAAGGTAGTCACTGCTAACAAATTAAAAAGAAAGAAAAGGAAGAAGATAGGAAGAAGGCCAGTTTGGAACAAGAGCAAATTGTCGTTCTAAATTTGGGGGTCAGCCTAGGCCTCCTAGAGTTCTATAATATTGTCGGTGTATTGTTATCAACTGGTTTTTATAAAATTTAGTGATTTAAAATTACAAAAAAAATCATGTATAAATGCTTGAATGAAGCCAGTTCAGCTAGAGGCTAAAACTGATCGCTACATGCTTGTGAAAGCGTGGGAAGGGTCACTAGGCTGTATCTGACATCGTCAGGTTATCTATTCTTAGTTTAGTTTCCTTTTCTAAAAATTGTATTTGTTATGTAGCCTTTGAAGGAGTGTATCACTGACACCCACTGCCATGTCGTTCTGGTTGATCATAGGTAGGTTCCTTTCGTATAAGACCAAGAGGTTCACCCAAAATGTTTCTCTTTGGAAGTTCTAAGAAGATTGGCTTTTCAGCCCATAACGGGTGGATTTTGTAGTCATGTGGAAAAACCTAATGCTGTGGGTAATTCACCCCCTTTAACATGTGCTTCATGTTTTAGTGGTGGCCATTTGAGGCTGTTTTGTCTTAGTCATGGAGTTGATTGTTCCCATATAATTTACAGGTCACAGACATCTTTCCCAGATAGCACCGTATTTATGATCCCTGTTCTCCCAGTTTAGGGCTCCTTCTCCTCAGTCTTCTGTGTAGCCTAATGTGTAGAAGAGCCTCCTTCTAGTTCTCGAATTTCACCTGTGTGTTTGTACCGGCTTACTGGAAGTGTGCCCACCTTCGCCTTTTCTATACCTCATTTTGGTGTTCTCCTAAAGTACCTGAGCCAGGAAGAAATTGTTCCATTGTCAGAATTTGTACAACTAGTGGTTCTTTCCCTGAAGGGGCCCTGTCCAGATGATGTTTATTGAGCTTCCTGCCCAAAACTGATGGGTGTGGTGCTATTCAAATGGCAGACTGGAACTAGGGCCATCAGGGTGAACACTGGAGCACAGGCAAATGTCCTTACTGTCCTGCCTGTTGTCATCATGCATCGATTTCTGAGGACGCAATGGCTGACGGACAGGGCTGATGCCGAGGGAGAACACCCTTCAGACTGAAGTGGACAGCCACTTCGGCCCATTGCAAGCCCTTCAGGCTTTGCGTCTGCCACTCGTTTTTCTCTTGGGATAGCACCCCTCTGTCAGGCCCTGGCATAAAGTGGCTGTGTTCAGCAGGTTTCAGTTACTATTATAGACACCTGAGACATTATAGACATCAGCTATTATAGACATCAGCTTACAGAGAGAGGAGGTTCACTGCAGCCCACAATTCTAGAGTTTCTGTCCATAATCAGTTCAGCCCCTTGCTTTCGGGCCGATGATAGCACATCATGGCTGGGAATGTGACAGAGCAAAACTGGGCACCTCGTCCTCAGGAAGCAAATAAGAAAGGATGAGACGGAGGTCCCAGAACCCCCTTCAAAGACAAATCTTCAGTGACCCAAAGACTTCGCTAGACTGCACCCACTAAATGCTGCACCGCCCCCCAGTAGCACCATTATGGGTAGCAACCTTTATACTTCATAGGACTTTGGAGGGGGTACATTTAAGATCCAAATTGTAGCCGTGACCTTGGGAAAGTCACCTCCTCCCTCTGAGCCTCAATTTCTAATCTGTAGAGGGAGAGGGTTGTCTCTAAATGCCTGAATGATTGCTTCCTATTCTAATGAAAACATGTTAACTGCCTTTCTCCTGAAACTTTACTTTTATGACATGATTGAGCTGTTCCACGTCTTTGCATTTTTTTTTTTTTTGCCCTTGCCTAATTCTCCTCTTGAATTAACTTTGTTCATTCTACTGCTGCTATTCTCTTTCTGTGTGCTTTACAAGGTGCAAACCAACATTTTCCTACATGTAAGATCTTCCTGTCTGCGATTCAACTCTGCAAAAGCTTGTGTTGTTTCCTGCTGTACTCCCAGCTGAAACAATTCTTTTGTAGTGGTGTCTGAGTAGGGAGCTGGGCTGTTGAGAAAAAACATGCAATAGCCCCCGGTCCTCATTTTAAAAAAGATAGCAAATGGAATGATATCTTCTTTTAGCTTGTATGGGCTCCAGTGACCACACCAAAATAGATATATTTCCAAACGGTAAAAAGGTAATGTATGTGAATTTTCTCATCATATAAATCCTAACACAAAAGCAGTTATAGCACTTTCAGTGTAAATTGCATAGTTTCCACCATGATTTTGTCAAAATTTGTCATATGAACTCCAAGGAGGGAAATGTACTCCACTGGTTAGGAAAGCATAATTTTCTATAAATCCTGCAACACAGAAGAAGTTTTATTTTCTCAGTGCCTTATGCCCAGAATTTTGAAATGATAGGTACAACTGCAGTATAATAATAAAGATTCACTGTAGAAATTTTAGCCTGGAGAGATTTGTACAAAAATACAAAACAGTTGGACTTTGAAGATGCATTCCGTAACTATCAGATTGGTATTCATTTAGTTGCCATGATCTAAAATTTACCTGTTACCACCTATTTTCTAATTGTTACCAGTGCAATGAAAAAAATAACTTCATTATATATAGTATAACTTACTTAAGAACATAAAATGAGAATATAGTATTAAAATCAGATTGTTGGAATCAGATGATGTTCTGCTTGTTTAAAATATAACTTTTCAGTAAGTTCTGGTGTAATTTATTTTGAAGAGTAAGTACTTAGAAGTGGCATTATTCTCATCTAATTAGAAAAGAATCTGGATCTTAGAGGTAAATCCCTTAACCAAAGTCACATAAGAAATGAAAGGCTAAAGTGACAAGTCACATCTTTGGTATAGATTCAGGTATAGATTCTTGAATATGAACTGATACCAATATTTTGTGTGAAACATCCATACTCTGGAAAATTATATTATTTTACATATAATTTTAATAAATTTATTTGTCCTTCAAAGAATATAGAACCAATTCCTACCCCACCTTTATTTGGGGTTATATTTAATGTTGTATGCACAGATAAGATTCTCTTATTTTTGAAAACTTCTAAAAAGAATCATAACCTCCATCATTAACCCATTTTAGAGGATAACTAGAGTAGATATCAGAAAACTTTCTTATGTAACTTAAATCCCGCATGTGGTAGCTTAGCTGTTTCCTCTCCCTTGTCTAAGACTTTAAAAACAGCTAGTTACTATTATCCATAGCAATATTCATAAAGTCCTCCATACATTCAAAATGTTAACATTATAATTTACAGTAAGCATAACTCCCAAATACCAGTAAATTTTAAAATACAACAGAGCAACCAGCTTATAATAAATATAGATGGCATAGTATTATTTAGTTTTGATGAATGAGTAACACTTGCTAATTTGATCTACGTGGACTAAATGAAAAGCATTAATCTCTTAACACATTTGCTTAAGTATTTATCAGGCAACAATTTTGTGATATTGGGCTATATTGAGAAATGCAAAAATTTAATAAATCTGAGAGTCAAGTGTATGTCAGTACAAAGGGTGTTTTAAAAATAGAACTTACTAGGTATATTTCTCAGAAGTGTAAAGCTATAGTAGCTTCATTCTAAGATGACAAGTCTGTTTCCTATGTAGTGATTCTGTGGTATTTATCCATGTCTGGATAGTGTAATTCTTAAAAATATTTCCAGTCATTTTTGTAACTGAATCATTACCTACATCTGCAATAGGCATCAAAATTCCACTCTGCATAGTCACTGAACCCTTCACCTAGAAGCTTGTTCATGTTGCCATTAATATAGAAGAGTTAGTTACCTGTGTCTTTTCATGTGTATCTGGACATGTATGAGCATGTAATCAGTTGAGGACTACAAGAGATTATCACGAGAAATGAATTACAGAGTTGTGGAGCATGAAAATGATATGCCTTCTGCCACCTTTCTCTCTCATGAACAGCAGCGGCAGAAAGGAGAAAGAGATTTATTCTGATGCCATTTGAAGCTGACCAAGCAATTTATAACTGATGAAATACTGATTTATGGCTGCAAAGAAAATAATGGGTGTTCTTGCTAAAATGCCATTAATAGCTTTATTGTTTAAAGTGCAAATTATATTCAGCAATTTGTTAGTCCCCTATTGAGGCAAAGTTGAAGTAATTGAGCGTAGGCTTTTAGCAGAAAAAAAGGACACAGTGATTAGCAAATCGTAAGAGAATTCATTCACCAAGACTGCCTGATGTTTGAGTTCTGTCTGAACTATAAAGATGTAGAAAAAAATCAGAAATACAAGATAACACTGATATCTGTTTTAAAAAAAAAAATCAACTAGAGTTGAGGTTGTAGCATTGCATAAAGAGTATGCTTCTGCAGATGCCCACTATATGTGTAAGACATTGTTTTGGTCACCAACAGAGACATAACTGGAAAAAGCATTGTCACTGTCTTTATGAGTCTTTCTGCTTGATGTCAGAATTAAGATCATACAAAATTAATTTAAATGCATAGATCAGAATAGGAGCAGTGTTACACTTAAGAGACACAGACGGTGATTTCAAGGAAGAAAACATGACATTCAGAAAGTGATATTTGCAAGTTATAAAAGAAACTCAGTGGCCAGGCATGGTGGCAGGTACCAGTAATGGCAGCTACTTTGGGAGGCCAAGGTAGGAAGGTCACTTGAGCCACTTAGTAGGAACCTATCTCTTGAAAAAACGCCTAAGATTTTTGTAGCCATGGTTTGGGTTATGAAGCAGTTCCACTTGCTAGAATGTCACCAACAGTGGTAAGATCTCTGGTGGTGAACAGTGAGTAGCCCTTAGATGCATCTGTTGCTACAAGGTGACCTTACTTGCTAGGATGGTTCCTACTTGCATCCGTTGCCCTGTTGTAATTATTTAATAGATTCCCCCTAGTATTCTTTTGTTTTGTTTTGTTTTGTTTTGTTTTGTTTTGTTTTGTTTTTGAAACAGTGTCTCACTTTTGTAGTTGAGGCTGGCCGTGAGCTCAGCCTTGAACTCACAGCTGTCCTCCTGCCTCTGCCTCCTGAGCACGAGGATTACAGGCATGAGCCACCATGCCCAGCACTGTGGTACATGGAACTGATTGCTGGTGGGCGTGAGTCTCCACATCCAGCATTGTTGTATGTGGTTACCAGGGATCGAACCCAGGACCTTGCACTTGCAAGGCAGGCGCTGGAACCACTGAGCTACTAATCCCCCACTATTCTTAAACAGTGTCTCAGTTCAGTGTTCAATAATTATACAGTGATGTAGGTGACTGCGCATGTGCCACTCAGCCATCTTGAGGAGGCATGGCTGACCCAGGTGCCAGCGACTGCCACCCCATTGCCTTTACTTTGGCACCAAAACCAGGCCTCCTCAGGGCTACTTCCAGGGACTGACCATACATATAGGATTGCTAAAACACACCTCTTTTGGCAACACAAGGGATTCCTCTCTGAGCAACTTGGGCTTCTCATGGGCTGCTGTACTATTAGAGGCCTCATACTCTGTCATCCTTCTCACCTGCTGTCTCTCCCAGGGACCGGTCTACATCCTGAGCTGAAGGCTTTTCCAACTTCCCACTGCCTTTCTCCAAGAAATCTCTACACATGTAATTACATGTTCTTGTTTGGCTCCCACTAGACTTGAATGAATGCAGTGGCCCCAGTAATTGATTTGTCAGATTTCAAATGTGGATAAAACTAGAAGGAAAAACTGGAACTGTATTGTGAGCAACTTTTAAAACTACATTGAAGGTCAGGGTTGTAGCTGAGTTGCAGAGTACGTGGGTAGCACGCCCAAGGCCCTGGGTTCAATCCCTACCACTGCCAAAGAAATACAATAAAGACTTTAACCATAAATTCAAGAAACAGTGAGACACCATTGAGGGTTTATCTGCCACAGAATAATTACTAAGTATTTGGTCCTGCTGATGATGGAGTAGGATAATTGAAGCAAGAAACCCAGATAGGACGTAGCAATCCTTCAGTAAGACCATACACTAAATCAGTGTATGGGATTATCATAACTGGCCTGCGCATGAGAGGCACTGCCATAGTAGGCTTGGTTGCTGATCTTTGGAGCTAAGGATAATTACAGAGAAGACTCTAGAGCTGATTAGACCTCTCTGGGATGATCGGAAGAGTAAGGGAAGAGGGGAAAACCTAATGTCTTCACTAATCTTGCAATAACAAAAATATTGAACTGATCATACGTTGGTATCTGCTGGTGAACAATAGGTGGTAAAGCCCACTCATTTAGCAGGATCCTAGACCAAAAGAAAGATGCCATTGCAGACCCTGCTGTAATTTTTCACTGTAAATAATAGCAGGACAGGGCTGGGGATATATGCTCAGTGGTTCCGGCACCTGTCTTGCAAGCGCAAGGGCCCAGGTTCAATCCCCAGTAATCACATAACAATACTGGGTGTGGAGACTCACCTCAGCAGCAATCAATACCACATACCACAGTGCCAGGCATGGTGGCTCACGCCTGTAATCCCAGCACTCAGGCAGGAGGCAGAGGCAGGAGGCAGAGGCAGGAGGATGGCTGTGATGTGAGTTTGAGGTTGAGCTCAGGGCCTGACCCACAAAGCAAGACCCTGTCTCAAAAAACCTTAAAAAAGAAAAAATAATAGCAGGACATCAGTGCTTATACTGAAGATGTCTGTAGGGAAGCCAGCAAGTGCTATAAGCTGTGTGTTACATGGAAGGGGCGACACGTTTCTTGACGTCTGTAAGGACAGGATAAAAAGACATTCCTTGACCTCTTTATCCAGAAACCAGATAGTGAGAGGATTCTAGTTCCCTCTGTTCACCCCTTTGCCATGCTAGGGCAGCTGGTCACATCCCTTCAAGCATTTGGTTAGTGCCAGGTCACACTGTGGACTTCCCCTGTGTTACTGACTCACCAGTCAAGGGGTTTGATGCAATTGAAACTGTAGATGCAACAGTTGATAAGTAACCTGTGTGAACTGAGGTATTTCTGTCAGGCAATAAGCAAAGAAGGCAATGTTTAGTGCAGTAGAATGAACATCCTAAGAACAAACCATCATCTGTTGCTTGCTAGCCCTGTGACCAGTGCTAGTCATTTTTAATGTCCTTATCTGAGAAATGAAAAGAATGATATTTTCTGAGTTCTTCCAAGCATTACATAAGGTAACATGGAAGTTGTAAAATATGTTAGTTTGTTCCCAAACCCAGTATCTCCTAGGACTTACAGCTCAGTTGAATCTACATTCTCAAACTATACCAGTCGTATGTGTATCTCCTGTGCCCCTTCCCTCCTTGATCCTTCTACTCCCTCACCCCTCTTTTCCCTCTCCTAGGGCCTTTACACTGAGCTATCTTTAGAGTCCTTTTGTTTGTTTGCCTGCTTGTTGTTATTTTCTAGAGTCTGAAACTCAATCTTGTGAAGTCATTAAATTGCCCACAACTCAGTCTTCTCATCCTCCTGCCTCAGCCTCCCAGACTTGTGGGATTGTAGGTGTGTACCTAAGCATTTCTGAGATCAGAACTTTCTTGCTCTGGAAGTGTTTGGTTCTTCCCTGTGAAATAATAGAAGTGACTCAGGTCACTCAAAGGCCCATTGGCTCTGGCATTTGACAAGCTTCTGTGTATAAAACAGCAGGGTCATAATGGCACCTTTCTTCTGGTCTTGGATCAGACTAAAATGGGTCCAGATCCCACCTATCGTTTGTTGACTGTTCTCTTTATCATAAAACAATACATTGTTATTAAATACTTCTCATTTTATCATCCATATTAATTACTGTGTACATCCTGAATGTATCTTACAGTGCAAAGAGAGAGAATAACAAAAAAAAATGTAATAATTGCAAGATGATAACAACACTGAGATTTCACTTCACCCCACAAAGAATGGCTGCTGTCATGAAATCAACTAACAACAAATGCTGGTGGGGCTGTGGCAAAAAAGGATCCTTTCTCTGTTGTTGGTGGGAATGTAGACTGATGCAACCACTGTGGAGGCCAGTGTGGAGATTCCTCAAAAAACTAGCATTAGAGATCTCATTTGACCTTCCTATTCCCGTGCTACTGATATGCACAAAAGAATTAAGATTCATATCACAGCAACATATGGGCACCCATGTTAATAGTAGCTCAGTTTGTGATTGCTAAATCTTAGAAACAGCTCAAATGCCTATCAACAGGAGACTGGATGAAGATGTTGTTTTTCTATAAAATGGAATATTACTCAGCCATAAAGAATTGATAAATTTGAGTCATTTATACCCAGTGGACGTACCTTGAGGACGTACTCCTAAGTGAAATAAATAGGACACAGATGTGTAAATACCATATCTTTTCTCTGGCATGAGAAACTGAAGGTATACATGAGTTCTAAAATGTTTGATAGAGATTTTGAAATAGAAAATATTGAAAGGGAGAAAATGTAAGTGTAAATAAAGAAGGGAAAGAAAAAAATCTGATGGTTAAAAAAATAGAAAACAAAGCTTTTGTATATAGGGGGCATGTGGTTGTAGGCTGGACAGGGTAATGTCGTGTCCTGTATTGGTACAAACTTTCCGTGTTGT